>PVIW01012478.1:0-31884 GCA_004026585.1 Noctilio leporinus
AAAAAAAAAAAAAAAAAAAAAAAAAAAAAAAAAAAAGAAGAGGAAGGAAGAAAAGAATAAAGAATGGGTTTAGAAAGGCTGGGGAAGGGAGGAATACTTAGATTGAGGACTGGGAATGTGTTATAGCCACAGAGTGAATAGACTTTAATTCGAGAGTAGGGGAGGGTCTTGGGTATTTAGGTGGATTGAGGTATAGGGGGCATTAAGAATATGTGAGGAGTAACTTTTGCAAAGGATATGTTGGGGCTTAATAGTTCAGATTGCTCTCGGTATAATTCAGGTGCTTGAGATTGGCAGCAATCCCTTTCCTGATGCTGCCTCTTTTTGTTGGTCAGGACTTTACTGTCTATAGTCTGTATTCTAGCTGGTCTTGGTGCATGGCAGGGCCTCTGATTGTCACAGTAGGGCTGATTCTGAGTGTCCACCCCCAGGTAGGCTGGGCCTTCAGCAGCCTGGCTGGGTTTTAGGGCTACTGGTGTTCTGGAGCCCGCAGGGAGCCCCCTCCCACTCCTGGCGGAGGTTCCTGCCCAGGACACCCACCCAGCACTTCTGCAGGGCAGCCCGCAATTTTGCTGGTCCCTGTGACGACGGGCCCCACCCCCACAGTTCCGGGAGGAGGCCGTGCCTGTCAGTCAACACTGTCCGGGGGTCTACCTACACTGTCCTGCCCTTCCGGGGTGGGAACCATGCCCCCAAGCCAATCAGCTCTCCTTGGAGTCCTTTAAGCGGCCTCTGTGCTGAGCCCCTCCCAGGCGTGGGCAGTGCGGCCTTTGTCTCAGGCAATGGCGGGTCAGTTACCCCCGCCACTAGTTCTGGCTCGCTGGCTAGCCGTCTGGAGTTTCCCGCAGAGCCTGGGGGCCTGTGTGGTTGCACAGGGCTGGGCCTCCCCCTCGCAGGGGCTTCTAGCTGCTGTTTCCCTGGTGGCCCAGCAGCTCCGTTTTTCGGCCCTCTCGCTGCCCCGCTGGTGCACTTCCCGCTCCCCCGCTCCGGCTTCCCGCAGGACTCTTCTCCTCCGCCTCTAGCCCCGCGTGCGTGGAGCCTCCTCTCCCTGTTGCCGGAGTGAGTTTCTCACAGTCCCTCCCCTGCAAGAGTTCAATTCCGGGTTCCCTACGGCGTTCGCCCTCGCTGCCCGCACTTCTCTGTTGAGACTTCCAGTCACCAGGGAGCCCGGAACTGGCCCCAGTCAAACACGCCCCTCTGGGCAGAGCCGCCCCTGCCCAGAGCCGACCTCGGCCCGCCAGCCGGTTGGTCGGGAATGCCTCACCTACTGTCCTGCTGGCCTCCTCTGCCTCTGGGCTGTGCTCCCCTGTGTCCAGATGCTGCCCATTCCAATCCCTAGGGTCCTGAAGACGTCTCACGCTCCTTATCCTGTCCTCTAGCTGCTTTGGTACTCGAGAACACCATCAGCACTGCTCTCTACTCTGTCGCCATCTTGGAGATCTCTAAGTATTATTCTTAAAAAACAATTTCTAGTGCACTTATATTAAACAGTAACTTGTTTAAACATCAAGGAATTATAGTCATTCAGTGTTTGCCTTGCCCAAATCCAAACCTTGAAGAATAACATCTTAACCTTGTGTGCAGTTAGTTTCTAACAGTATATAATATTCCCAGCCTACCTAATACTTTTTATTCCACTTCTCAAGTGTATTAACCTCATCAAGGTTCATGAAATGCAAGTGAGGAACATATGGATCTAAAGCCTTTAGAAATACATATTCAAATTTATAACACAGAAAGAACTTCTTTGGTTCTGATTAAATATTTTAAAAGATGTGCCAAATCACAGGCTCCAGATCATCTCTGAGGGATACAGTAAGCATTTTCTCAGACCCAAAATGATGCTGTCTTTCCTCAGGACAGTGGAATAGGACAGCTTATTCTGGAAGGATAGAGACCTTTGGCTTCACATCCTAATTCAGTGATGGCTTTCCTAGACAAACTACATTAACAGGTGGGCAAGTGACAGAGAACTGTTTTTTATTAGTTAATTAATTATTTATTTTTAATATAATTTCTTTTTATTGAATATATATGTGTCTCAGGTATAAAATTTTGTAATACATCAACTGTATATTATATTGTGTGTTCACCACTCCAGGTTAATTCTCTTTCCATCACTGTATATCCTCCCTACAGGGAACTCTGTTTGAATACCTTGTTGGTTCTTCTCTGCCTCATTCAATAATGTAGAACGTAGCAGAATGTCTGAGATTCTAGATCAATAAAACTAGTGAGAGAATGAGGGACTCCTGGATAAAGCACTAAATGGTGAATCAAAGTTTATGGAAGAGCTTCTAAGAACTTATATCTAAGAAGTAATAAGCTTCTCACCCACAATAAGAAGCAGGAAATATTCCATATGAAATCAAATAGTAAAATATGTCTCCAATCTGTTTTAAGGAATGATCAAAATGCAATATGTATTTGAGGAATAAATAAAATTCCTGGAGCAAACATCTATTTACTTCATTTTTCACTCTGTTTTGTCATCTAGATTTTTGACCATGAATGATGAGAGAAGGTTAGAAAGGCAGAAAGAGTGAAACTGTTTAATTGCAGGATCATATGATCACTGGAAGTTTGAAAGTATGAGTCCTTATTGGAAGTAAAATCTGTGTCTCTTTATAGCAACACAACTCCACTTCAGACAGCTTTCTTTCTAAACCTGTCTTGGCAAATAAATTTAACTCAAACAAATGCATTTGCTTACTAGCCTCTGGAATAGTAACTCTCAATATATTTTCTGTTGTAAGCCACAAACTTTGACAAGTTCCTGCCAGTAGCATTATACATGTAATTCATCAAAGCTTCAGTTCCAACATAAACTCTTCAAATGCACCTCACTTTTGGAGTATTCTCACTGATTTCTTCTGTTACATCCATTCCAGTTAACTTCCAGCTGACAGACCTAGATTTTTTTTCTTTTCTGTAACCATTAATCTTCACTGAAAATCTGTTCAAATGGCTTCCGACAGCTTCAAGGGCAGAGCCTCCTGCTAGAGCTTGTAACTCTCATAAATATTACTGAAACTGTACATGTATTTCAGGGAGAGAATTTTAACCCCATAGAACATGAAATAAACACCAGCAGTACCATTCTGAGTAAATTTGAGTTATACAATTGAGCACAGGAAAGAATGTGTGCAGAAAATTAGCTAGTGAATGTGAGGTATTCCACACAAGATCTACTTCTAAGGATAGGTAAGAATGTCATATTTTATTGTGTATTATTGTTTCTTATTATTACATCTTATCTGCTTCAGTAAATCATAAACTTCCTGCAAGAAGTATCTCTTTAGAATTTATGAAATATTTGACAGATAGGCATTTAGAAGATGTTTGTTGCATAACTGAATGGATGAGTGGATAAATGGGCAGATAGATGAGTGGATGGGTGAATCTCTTGTGAAATAAAGCTGATATTATTCATATGTCAAAAAAATAATAACCCCTGGTCAGAACCTGCTTCCTAATACCAAGATGAGCAAAATAGTCCAAGTCTTTTCTTAAAAGGGCTAAAATAGCATTTGGGTGTGTGTGTGTATGTTTCTTCTGCAAAGCCACCCACATAATTTTCAGAGCTGACTGTTTTAGGAATTAAAAACACCACTGTATTTTTTTTAATTTTTATGTTAGTTGGGGCATATGCTGGAACCTTAAAAACATTTTCTAAAGAAACCTGCAGAAATTAGTAAGAGAAGATTATAACAGGAGAAAAAGAAGAAACATTTTAAAACAAATTGCTCAAAAATAATCTATAATATCCTTCCCAAAATTATACTCAAAATGATATAAATTATTGCTCAGTACATTTATATAAGAGCTACTGGACAGATAAAGTGCTTGTGATGAAGAAATTATTAATTTAGGGTTGTGGAATTAGGTTTAGTACATATGACTATCCTAGTAAAAATAATATTTTAACAGAGTGCCAGAGTGTTTTTTCTGTTTTATTATTTCAATTTTACTCCCAGAAAGTTGGCCAAGTGAGCTTGCTGGTCTGTCATGTTTCTCTGTAAACTTACATAGTTTTCATAGCAACTCTGAACATGGCTTTAAAAGTTTGCAAATGACAGCTTCTGCCCCAGATATGAACTATTTAACAGAGAATTCAAAATAACTCTGATTAATATGTTAAAAGTTTTAATTGAAAAGGTAGAAAACATATAAGATCAGAAGGTAGCTGTATCAAAGATGACAGAAGCAAATAAGACTGTAATAATAAAGAATGGCTTCAGTTGCTTACTAGTAGGTCAATGCAGCCAAGTAAAAAATAAGTAGACTTGAAGAAATGTCTATAGTAATTACTCAAACTGAAACTCTGCCAAATTTTTCTCACCACTTTGATGTCATTGTTTTATAGCTGGAATATTTCTGATCAGTAGCCTACTATAATTTTTATCTTTCTCTGTATATAATATGTCATTTATATCTTGTTATCTTCAAGAATTTCTTGGTTTCCATTCTCAGCAGTTGGAATATAATAGGCCTAGATTTTTTGTATGTTTATTTCAATGTCTACTAATGTCAGAAGGAGAAGCAACACTTGGAAAATATATTATACTTTGTTCTAATATTAATTTTGATTTTCTCATTACAATACACTTTCAGTAGAGAATTTTGGAAAGTTAAAACTACTCTTTGGTTTATAGCTAAAGTAAGTTTAACATTAATATGCTCAAGCATTTATTTGCAAACCATGTAAAAACACTATGTTACTCAACAGTGCAAGTGAGTAATATATACTTTGTTAAAGAACTACTAAAAAACTAGAATTGTTAGTTTTTGCAGCTGTAAATTTAGTCTTATTATAATGATATCTTTGAAACAGAACAAGCCATTTACACACTTTATCCACAAATCTATTCTTTCAAGGGAAGAAGCATATTATAACTTAAAAATATTTGTACAGGAATTTAAAGAGTTTGTAGTTTAATTTTCTGAGATCACAAGGAAAAATATGTCCAGAGCAATTTACTTGTAAGCTTCAATCTGATTTTCATTATTAAAACCTGTGAAAAGTTGTTTGTACACTCTCATTCCTGATGCGTACCAAATGTAGTTTTGCAGTTTTCAGCTGAAGATATAATCCCAAATTTCAGAATCTTATCATTGTGTAATGAAGAAATGTGACATCAGATGTAATAAAAGATGTAGAAAGGTGGTTGTCAAAAAGGTTTCTATTTTGCTAAATTGCCTTTTCCCCAGTTTTTAAGCTAGAGAGACCAGGCTTTTCTTTGGGCTTTCAATCACTCTGCATTGATCTTTCCTGGGTGCAGTCTTCTCTGGCACCTAACCTGAGATATAGTACTGTATGGGATACCAAAAGGATTCTCAGGGAACTCACCACCACTATGTGGTTCCTTAGATCCCAAAGTCCCTAATCAGTTTGCCTTTTTCTCTCCACATTTCAGTGGCCTTTTTCTTATTCTTAAGACAATTATATTACAATATAAAATGTTATGTATACAGTATTTTATAAAATGGGAGAATAAAGAGACATAAGTGGAGAGTT
The DNA here is from genome assembly GCA_004026585.1 of Noctilio leporinus. Lineage (NCBI taxonomy): Eukaryota > Metazoa > Chordata > Mammalia > Chiroptera > Noctilionidae > Noctilio > Noctilio leporinus. The sequence continues at coordinate 5,519 of PVIW01012478.1, forward strand.
CTACACTTTGAACTACTAAAATGTTGCATCCCTGGGATGAAACCCACTTGATCATTGTGTATGATCTTTGTAATATACTGCTGAATCCGGCTGGACAATATTTTGTTGAGAATGTTAGCATCTATGTTCATCAGAGGTATTAGCCTGTAGCTTTCTTTCTTAGTTGTGTCTTGCCCTGGTTTTGGATTAGAATAATATTGGCCTCATAGAAAGAGTTTGGGAGTCTTCCCTCTTCCTGAATTTTTTTGTTTAGGTTTAGAAGGATTGGAGTTAGTTCTTCTTGAAATGTTTGGTAAAATTCACCTGTGTAGCCATCTGGTCCAGGGCTTTTGTGCTTAGGGAGATTTTGGATTACTTCTTTAATTTCACTAGTTGTTATTGGCCTATTCAGGCACAGTACTGATACAAAACAGAAATTACCAAAATAAAAGAATGGTGTTTATAACCAAAAAAAAAAAAAGCGATGAATTTTATTCTTAATTTAGTTCTAATTGATTCAAGGAATAATTATTTTTATATAAATGGAGTTACAATTGACTGAATCTAATTTAGCATTTCTCAGTTGTTTTTGGAATTTCATATAAGTTTAAAATAATAAAAGAGCAAGACACTAGTAACATTACATTATACTAAAGTGAGAGCCTTTCTTTTTAAGTATCCTTACTTTATACATTAACTCTTACTCCCAAAAGAACTTTCAATGGATATAATAATAGTAGTTTAATATTTATCAAGTCCTTAATAAATATCAGGTTTTCTTCTAAGTACTTTCAGTGTATTAAGTTATTTAATCATCATAGCAAATTTATTATTATTCCAATTTCACAAATGAAGAAACTGAGACACAGTGTTTAGTAAAATATACAGGATCACACACCTAATCATTGAAGCATGAACCACACTGACCAAACTCTGAGATGGACAATGTTCCCATTTCTGTCCAACCTCCTTTCAGTCCTTAGTCTCTATCCTTGTTATAGCCTTCTCTTTCCCACTTAACACTGGTATCCTCATGTGCTTCTCTCCCTCCACTCCAACAGCACTTACAGACAAAAAAAAAAAAAAAAAAAAAAGGACCTTTCCAACCTGTTCATTCTCTAGCATAAAATGGCAAATGTGACATTGTTATGCCTTCTTAATAATTTGGGTATTATTAGAAACAGATTCTTAAATCAAAAAACCAAATTTCTGGCAGTTAGGATTTCAAGGACTACAAGGGTATGAAGGAGGTAGTTCAAATATGCAGAATTTCTGGTACCATTAAATTATATCCACAAGACTCTGGGCTTCTGAAAACAACCATAAACTTTGGAGTCTACTATTTGCTAACTATGTGAACATAGAAAATGCAGTTAATTGGGCTTTTTTTTTTTTTTTTTTTTTTTTTTAGTTTTAGTTTTAGTTTTAAAAGAGAACACAATACCTAGTTTCCAGGGATATGACATGAAAAAAAATGATAATGTATATAAATTAGCATCCAAAGTCTCTGATGTGGGGTTAATACTCCATAAACTATTGGTATGGGTATTTAGTATTCGTTTTGTTGTTAGCATAAACATTAACATTACTGACATTAAAAAAAAAGTCCTGAAACCTGGACTGGAACTTTAGGTATGCCACTTACTAGCCTTGAAAGCCTGAAAAAATATCACTTCAGAAAAACTCAGTTGGGAGAGGCAATCCCATGGGCCCTGAATGCTCCACATGGTCTTGTTGGCTATGCCAAGAATGTAATAATCTGGTGACTTATTATGGGAGCCATTCCTCAGGGTTGTTTTTGTTGCAAACAACCTTGAAAGATATGGTAATATCTCCAGCCAGACAAACAACAGATTTTCTAACTGATGACTATAAAAGCAATGAATTCTTCTATAACACAGCATGCTGCATGTGTCACATATATCTAGGTCTATTTGTGTCACCTCTTAGGAGCTGGAGGGCCTGAGGAAATGAAGCAAACATCATGCTCATAAGTTCTGCTATGCTTCCTTTGTCCCTGACCTAGGAGTTTTGTCTTGTGCCAGCAGGCCAATTTGCCAGCTTGCACATAGGGTAAAATCTCAGAGCCTTCAGAGGTTATAACAGACTTAATATTCTCATTTACCATAGAATATTGGTTCTGGGAATTGCAGCCCTGTGCAAGCAAGGCCCAGAACATTAGGCCCGTAAGACTTGACCAGAAAACTGGGAATGCTGTAGGCAGGCATGACCCAACAATTAGCCAGGAGGTTTCCATTGGAAAATCTGGCCTAAGGAAACTATACTTTAGCCCTTGAAGCCTGTTTTGCCCTCAGTCTTCCTAGTTAGTGTATACCAGATATTTATGCTCAAAGCACAGGAAGACCCCATGCATCCTGCCTTTGGCCACCTGGCATCTTCCTATCCAGCCAGCCCTTACCTGAGAGAGATCTCTGTGTTCCTTCAATTGTTATTTCTGAACAATATATATTTTCTATAATCAGCACTATGTGCTGTTGACTGATGATATTTGCATGCATATCATATACACTTAGGTAATCTGAAGTCAATAAAAACACTTGAAAGAAGGAGCTCAGGGCACTTCTCCATTAGAGAGATTTGCTACCCCTTTCTCTTACCAAGTAGATCTTGTGTGGGCAGACATATTTCATCCACAGCCAGGAGACTTCAAAGGGATGGGGTCTCCCACAATAGAATAGTACCACCTGCTCTATGTCCCTCACAGGACTATTGAAATAGGTACACAAACTACATATCCATACAGATTATCCATTTTATGTAAGATGAGCGACTAGTATAATACAAGTGACTGCAGACCAGAAGGGGAACCCTGTCTCATAGCATTAAGAAACTCTCAAAATATAATAATACTTTGTTAATTAAAAGCCTATATTTTTGAGCTCTATCGTAAGTTGTCGGGACCCCCTGAGTCAAGGCATGGCCGGACTCAGGGCTTTGAGGCGGGCTGATGGCCAAAAGGTCAACTGTTTGGCTGAGAAGAGTTCCAATGATTACAAAGTTCCACATCATGTTTAGAGAACAAGCTGACCTTCAGCAAGAGTAAATAGCAGCTGTGTAGTGAAAGACATAACATAAGTAGTATGCTTTGGGAGTGGTAATAATTAGTTATTGAGAAATGAGTAGATGTCTTGTGGGAAGGAGTACTTTCAGCCAAAATAGTTTCACTAGGAGGTAGGCTTTAATGCTTGAAAAACCTATATAAGTTTTGTGTGAATAATAAAGTGGCACTGTCACCACGAGTGGCAGTCCTCCTGACCCCAGCTTTTTTGTGTCTGTCTTTTCATTATGAATCCTACACCATCTATCATTCCTCTGGCCCGGCAAGACCATGGCAGTAAATACATTCCCTATGGTTTTGTTATCAAAAGATATCAAACATTAAGCATAAAGTCATGTGAATAATGCACTACTATGCATGCTTAAGTAACTCATAAACTGAAACAAAACCAAAAGTCTCCTAAACATCAACTTTCTGCTGCTAACCACCATGACTTCATCCCTTTTTATTGTAGTTTTGATGTAATGGCCTAAATATTCATTTTTCACTTAACTTAAATGAACTTTACTCTGTGAGGATTCTGTAAGTCTTTCCGTAAGTACTTCACCTTTCCCCCTGGTGTAAATTCATTCAGAAAGTCAGATTTACCCAGATCCTCTTACATCACTTGCATGAAGGCCAAAGTAAAAATCATCTGCTTGAGATTAATGCCAACTACAAAGAACACTAGGGCTTTTGAGTGGTGCAGATGCTAATTACAGTTTGAGTCTATCAAGTGATTATTGGATATGCAATGAAATGACCCATATGCTGAAATCTTCAAATGGTCAGATAGGTCCTGCCCAAATTTGGAGACCTATCGATGGTCATTCAAAATTATTGTAACTAGTACACTTGACATTCATTTACCCAACCATAAACCAAACCTCACCCAAGTGAACAGTGATTAAGTAAAAAGCCATCAACACAGCTTTAATATTTCAGAAGGAACCTCTAATTCAAGGACACTCTTTGTTTCAATATTAAACCAAAATGATCAGAAATCCATATGCATGTGAGCCTGATTATTTTTTTATTAATGACAAATGATCCAAACTGAGATCCAAACACATCTATCAGCAAATGTCTGATGAAATAGTGGAAAGCCGAAAGGAAGCAATTTGCATGAATCAGCCTGCAAGTGAGTTTTTGGTTAGTTTTGATTTTGAGAGGAGAAAGATTTTTTTTTTTTTTTTTTTTTTGTAGCACCTTTAAAATCTGAGAAATGGAAAAGAGGATATAGTACAGATGCCTCCCCTCTGCCATGGGACTCATGAGTACAGGCAGAGCAGCCTGCTATGCTCTAGGAACTAATGGAGCAGAAAGACTGTAGCTTTGATTCTAAGCAACAGAATGAAACCTTGAAATATACAATCTCCCTTGAAACTAGAAATTGTGTTTGATAGCTTTTGCTGCTGCTGCAGTTGCACTTTAACCATATGTCTGGTCTATTTGCTCTGGTTCAGTAATCCTAGACAATAGACTTCAATGTGAAAAACAAGTAAACAGCTCAGCATTACTAACTGAACACTACAATAATTTCTTCAACATTTGAGGAGATTCTTTGAAGCCTGCATTTTCTCATAATAATAGCCAGTCACCAGAGTGAAGAAAATGAAAGTAGACAGGAGAGAGAGAGAAAGTGAAAGAGACAGCAATAGCTAAAAATTTAAAATTTTAAAGTACTGTTTTACAATTAGTTTTCATAAAAGAGCCTTATGTTTCATTTCTTCTGTGTACCTTTATTTTAATATTAATGCTGTGCTCATGGTTTTCTTTTTTCTAATTAATCTCTTCATAACTATAATAGTGCATATGTTGCTTCTAGAGTGGAACACTACTCCCCAGATAAGCATAATTACTTCTTTTCCTGGCTTTCAGGCCTCTGGTACCCATATCCCTCAGATACTCAGTAGATAAACTGCTCAAAAGTGGAGGGCAAGGCCATGTTGTTCCGCTTCCTGAACACTACTGCAACCTACAATCTGACCAGGTAGCTCAACCTTTCTGAGGCAGGAATCAGGAGCTCCTAGATATATTTCCTTCATTCCATAGGAAGTAAGTTTGGAACAAAGGAGCCAAAGACTTTTAAGAACAAAGTGCATTAAGGAAGGAGACCATTGGACATTACAAAGGCAGGTTCTGCTTTGTTCTCCATTAGAGCTCTCTATAGAATGAATGGACATGGTACTTACCTCAATTGATAATTCTTGTAGTTCAGCTGCCTTAGTGAGTGATCAGAAGTTTGCAGCCATGGACTTGTTCCAATTCTATCTTGTCATTTAGATCATTCATATATAACATATCAATGTAATCCCAAACACTACTATAGACCACCACTGCCAGGCCACATCAACTTGAACATTCAATGAGGACCATGAGACCTGGTAAGAAATTTTTAGGCTCAGCCTCCCCAGCAGATCCACTTCCTTACTTGTCCATTCTCAACGAGGGAGGTTACAGTTGTCTCCCACATGGTCAGGAACAATGCTCCTCCTGACCACTTTTCAGAATCCTCACCTGCCTTTGGCACTCAGGAAATGTGCTGCTGGATGCCAGTGATGGTACGTCTTTTCCACCAAAACTGTGTAAAAGTGACCAGTGTTTTCTGGACCTTGTTTCTGCCATAATTTACTGTGCCTGCTTGATCTACTTTAAAACTGCCCTCTAATACATCTTCCTAACATGATAGCTTTCATTCTAGGTTTGTATCTTTTTAGATTTAGTGTTCTTCCTACCTTTCATATTTTAGTACTATAGTTCCTTCAAGTAGAAGGATTCAAAAAGTATGGACCTAGAATCTGCCCTGAGCCAATAGGGGGAATTCTAGTCACAGCTTCCCTTTCTATCCCCACCCATTCCCATGTCCTCTGAGACATGACTTCTTCTTTCACATTCTCCCTTATACTCCACTGCTCCCCAGGACCACCTGAGCCCAAGGCATGAAGATCAATCCAGTCTTCACTGGAATAATGGGTACTATTTCAAATCCCTGCCCTTGGCTGGAGACCTAACTTAAATAGAATTAACTTTACCCTTCATAAAGTCATACATTTCACATTTATTCTGACCTGAACCAAGGTCTCCAACCCTTTATTCTTCTTCTTCAGATTCTACCCTGAATGGGAAACAAACAAACAAAATATCAGGTTCTCTAAAAGCCTCAAATCAATGATGTGATATAATCGTGTAATCATTAAAGGAGGGTATAACAGGAATTCAGTTTGCTGTGAATAACAAGTCTGAACTGGTTTTTATTCAATATTGGTGGTGTAGATAGTCCTCTATGAATAGGGAACACATATACATGAAATAAAATGCCTGTCGAGAAATAGCTGCATCTCAATTTTATGATTAATCAGCTCCATATAATAAAAATCACATTATAAATATCATTCTATATGTTACATTTTTCAAATGTGGTTCCTTCTAATGTGGAGACTCACTTTCTCTGCTGAGTGATAACTCATGATTCCAAGGGGTTTAAATTTCATCTCCCTTTTCCTCTTCCTAGGATGGTTTTGAGAATCATGCATTTGCCCTTCAGCAGTGATGAATGGAGTGTTGTGCTAATTCTGGGAGCCACCATTATTCATGTCACCATCCTCTGTCCTGCCTTTAATTGAAGCATCCTGAAAGTGAAAGCAAAAACTATTACAGAGCAAACTTTCATCTTCCTGATTGTAATCCCTGACAAAAAGCAGGCTTTTCCATTAATCTCAGGTACTTTTCCAGGGGGCTGGGAAGGGGAGGTAAGAATTCATTCACTCACCCACCCATTGTACATGTACATGACCCACATCCAGGCAGTATCAAACAAAAATGGAATATGTGGTTCTTCGGATCTATAATTTTAGCCTGAAGAAGCTGATCTGATAAATCTACCACTCCACTGCCACATCCATAATCAGCCTATTACAGGTATAAATTAAGAATTTTACCAAAGACAATCTGTATCCTAGAATTCCTGACTGCCAGGACCCAGATGAGCTCTGTTGAATATAAAGTATTACAGCATATTCTAGCTCTCTCATTGCAATCTATCATAATCCCATTCATGCTTATTTGAATGTTCTGAATTTGTCAGAGTCACCTGTTTTTCCTTTTTAGTTCTTAAAACAATACTCAAAGAGGATATTCAGTTATACAAATTATAGTGAAATGATATTGACAAAAGAATTACTGTTCAACACATATCAAGAGTGGTTTTGTCATAATTAATGAAGACACAGAACAAGTGACTAGCCCTTCAGAGCACAATGAAAGCATCAATTTGGGTTACAAAATAGTCTATTACTGTAGTTGATCATGGTTGCTATTAAGTCTTAGAGCTATATATATTTTTAAGATTTTATTTCATTATTTTTATTTTTTTATTGTTGTTGTTTTACATCCATCGCCTTTTTGCTCCCCTCCATCCCCCTCCCCACCCACCCATCCCCCTCAAAGTCAATCCCACCTGTTGTCCATGTCCATGGTTCCTTTATATTAGGTTCTTGTCTAAGCTGCTCCCTTTCCCTGCCTCTGCCTCCCCCTCCCCACAACCCCTTTCCCCCTGACCACTGAAGGCCTATTCACTGTATTCATATATTTGGTTCTGTTTTGCTTGTTGTTAGTTTTGTTCATTATTGTCCTATAATGGGTGAGATCATATGATATTTGTCCTTCACTGACTGGCTTATTTCACTAAGCATAATACTCTCCAGTTCCATCCATGCCGTTGCAGAGCTACAATTTTGCCATCTGCTACTTCATCAAATGGTTGACAGCGAAGCTTCCAACCTAGAGAAAAAACTGTAATGCAGCTGCAGGCTGCTTGCACCTCTCTTTTTTAAATCCAGACTTTGAAAATGTCTAGAATCCAATACAAACTGCAGGAAAAAGAAAAAGGTAAATGGCTTTATGAAGTACAGTGCCCACAAACCTTGGAATGCGCCATTATAAATGTTTGTGATTTATTTTTTTAATTTAATTTTATTGTTGTTTTATTACATCCATCCCCTTTTTCCTTCCCTCTGTCCCTTTCCTCACCCACCCTCTCCCCGCAAAGTTAATCCCTCTTGTTGTCCATGTCCATGGTTCTTCCATACTAGTTCCTTGACTAAATGTGATTTATTTTTAATTTGCTATACAGGCATACCTTGTTTTATGATTCTTTGCTTTGTTGTGCTTCACAATGCTGTGTTTACACAAACTTTCACCAGGAAAGAGAGTATAACTCACTGATGGCTCAGATGATGATTAGCATATTTTAGGAATAAAGGTTTATGTGTTTTGTTTTTTTATAAAGTGTCATTTTCACCATCATTTCTTTAAAGATTTTACTTATTTTTAGAGAGAGGGGAAGGGAGAGAGACAGAGAGGTAAAGAGACATCAACGTATGGTTGCCTTTCACCTGCTTCCAGCTAAGGACCTGGCTGGAAACGTGGCTTGCAACCTGGTTATCTGCGCTGGCTGGGGAATCGAACCAGTGATCTTTGGGTTCCCAGGCCAGCGCCTTATCCATTGTGCCACCAGCCAGGGCTAAAGGTCTTAATTATTTATTGTTGTATTACGATCACCCCATTTTTCCCCATTGCAATCTCCTGTCCCACCCACCCCATGCCCTCTCCCACAACCAATCTCCACCTTGTCATCCATGGGTCATTTATACTAGTTCCTTAACTAAACTCTTTTCCTTCTTTCCCCCTTTCTTCCCCTCTCCCTTCTCCTCATGTCACTGTCAGTCAGTTCCTTGTTTCCATATCTCTGTTTCTATTTTGCTTATTTGTTTGTTTGTTCATTAGTTTCCTGTATTAGATAAGATCATATGGTATTTGTGTTTTGCTGCCAAGCTTATTTCACTAAGCATAATACTCTATAGTTCCAATCATGTTATCGCAAAAGGTGAGAGTCCCTTATTTCTTTCTGCTGCACAGTACTCCATTGTGTAAATGTACCACAGTTTTTAATCCATTTTAATCCATTTGTCCACTGATGGGCACTGAGACTGTTTCCAGTGCTTGGCTATTGTTAATAGTGCTTCTATGAACATAGGAGTACATAGGTTCTTTTGAATTGGTGATGTGGGATTCTTCAGGTATAGTGCCAAGAGTATAATCACTGAATCAAAGGGTAATTCCATTTTTAGTTTTTTGAGGAATTCCACACTGTTTTCAATAGTATCTACACTAGTCTGGATTTCCATCAACAGTGTACTAGGATTCCATTTTCTCCACACCTTAGTCAGTACTTGTTGTTTGTTGATTTGTTAATGATGACCATTCTGATTGTTGTGAAGTGGCATCTCAGGTGGTTTAAATTTGCATCTCCCTGATGCCTAGTGATGTTGAGCATTCCTTCATATGCCTGTGGGCCCTTTGTATGTCCTCCTCAAAGATCCTTTGCCCAGTTTTAATTGGGTTGTCTGTCTAACTGGTGTTGAATCATTTAAGTTCTTTACACATTTTGGAGATCAACCCTTGTCTGAGGTGTCATTGACAAATATGTTTTCCTATATGGATGTTTCCCTTTTCATTTTGCTGACGTTTAGCTGAGCAGAAACATTTTAGTTTGACGTAGTCCCATTTATTTATTTGTTCCTTTATTTCCCTTGTCCTAGGAGAAATATTGGTGAAAATATTTCTGTGTGAAATATCTGAAATTTTACTGCCTATGTTTTCCTCTAGGACTTTTATAATGACACAGGTTATGTTTAATTCTTTCATCCACCTTGAGTTTATTCTGGTGTATGATGTAAGTTTCATTTTTATAAATGAAATTAATATGATCTAGTTTCATTTTTTTAGTATGTCCTTGTTCGGTTCTCCCAACACCACTTGTTTATGCTCCACCCCTTTGTCGAATATTAGTTACTATAAAGACCTGAGTTTATTTCTGGGCTCTCTATTCTGTTCCATTGACTATATGTCTATTCTTAGGCCAGTGTCAGACCATTTAGATTGTAGTGGCTTTGTAACATAGTTTGATGTCTGGTATTGTGATTCCTCTTACTTTGTTCCTCTTTCTCAAGATTGCTATGGCTATTTAGGGTAATTTTTGGCTCTATATAAATTTTTGAAGTATTTTTTCTAGATTTCTAAAATATGTCATTACCATTTTAATAAAGATTAGATTGAATTTATAAATTGTCTTGAGTAGTATGTAGTATGGACATTTTAATGATGTTTATTCTTCCCACCCATGAACATGGGATATGGTTTGTTTTCTTTTGTTTGTTTGTTTTTGTATCTTCCTTAATTTCTTTCTTCAGTGTTCCGTATTTTTCCGAGTGCAGGTCTTTTACTTACTTAAGTTTAGTCCATGGTACTTTATTTTTCTTGTTGCTATAGTAAATAAGATTTGCTTCTATCTCTGATGTTTCATCGTTGGTGTACAAAAATGTTTACAAGGCAGTAATTAAATGGTGAATTAGGTTCTGGCAAGATGGCAAAGGAGTAAGTGGAACTATGCCAATCTCCTCCCAGGTTGCATCTGGAATTACTTTTTAAGAGAAAAATTAAGCTGGAATTGCTGGCAGAACACCAGCTGGAAAGAGGTCCTACAACCACGGAAAGAACAGAAGGGGCTGCTGCTTCATCACAAGGTGGCTGGTAGGAATCACGGAAATGCGAGGGGGCTGGCTGGGCCCCCACCAGAGGCAGCAGCTGAAGGGATGGAGCCAGGGGCTCCACCTGAGAAGTGTGGGTTCTGGTCTCCCAGCCTACAGCAACACTGTGGAGAGTAGAGCAACATCCAGCTGAGAAGGGTGGAAACCCGTAGAGTTTGCTGGCCTGAGAGAGCACTGGAGACAGAGAACTACTACGGTGACCAAAGTAAACATACATTGACACCCATCTACCCTGGGCTCCAGTGGAGGGAGGGCATAGAAGACTAGAGACATGTGGGGAGAGTTTGTGGCAATGGCTTGGAGGAAAGAAGTTGGGAAGCATCTGTGGGGATCCTGGTGCTGACTCATCACCGACACCTTGGGCTAACTGTGCTGCACCAAGCAGCTTCCAAAGAAGGGTCCTCATAGCCATGCCCACTGAAAGGAATATGGCCCCACAACAGTGCCTGAGCCTGGTACCTAATCACAATTCTTTGACTTACATCTAATAAAACCTCTCCATCCCTGCCCTGTCTGAGTGTAGATACAATAGTTGGCACCTGAAGAGGTATTTCTCACCCAGCAGTGCCTAGGCCTGGCACCTGAGTACAAACTCTCTGACTTACAGCTGGGTCAGTCAGTCAGCTCTGCACAGCGGTGTGCAAGGCTGGTGGCTGATCCTAGCTAGATTCATTGCTTTGCAACTGAGTCAGTCCTTCTTGCTCAGCAGAGCCTGGGTCTGGTGGCTAATTACAAACTCACTGACTTATAGCTGGATCAGTCAGACAGCCCCACACAGTGGTAACTGAGCCTGGTGGCTGATCAAGGATTGATTGGTTCACAACTGAGTTGGCTTGTCCCACCCACTGGCCTCTGGGCCTGGTGGCTGATCACAAACTCATTGGATTACAATTGGATCTTTCAGTATAGCCCAGGGGCCCCTTAGCTTGGCAGCTGATCACAGATTCATTTGATTACAATGGAATCTTTCAGTCCAGATCAGCACCTCCTGAGCCTGGTGGCTAATCACAGATTCATTGGATTACAATTGGATCTTGCTGCCTAGCCCAGCAGCACCTGAGCCTAGCAGCTGATCACAGATTCATTGATTTACATCTAATTCTGTCCCACCAGGCTGCACCTGAGCTGGCAGCTGATACACTTGATTGTAATAGAACCTCTCTGTCTAGCCCAGCAGGACCACAGTTTGGTATCTGATTTATTGATTGATAACTGAATTGCTCTCTCACTCAAAGCAGCATCTGAGCCTGGTGGTGGATCACAGATTGATAGGATTACAACTAAATCAATTGTTCCAGGTTAGCAGTTCCTTAGCCTGGCAGCTGATTACAGTCTGACTGGACTACAAAGAAACCTAAAATGAGGAGAAAAAGAAACAGTCCATCACCAAAAGGAAAAGGGGAATCCCCAGAAAGATCACTAAATGAAACAGAGGCAAGCAAACTATCAGATATGGAATTCAAAAGAATGATGATAGAGATACTCAATGAGCTCAGCCAGCTCAAGAAAAACTACAAACACCTCCAGGGGAACTACAAACAACTCCAGGGGAACTATGAAGAACTCCAGGAAAGCTACAAGGAACTTACTGAGAACTACACCTGCATTAAAAAGGACATAGAAACTATCAGTAGGAGTCAGGAGGAAATGAAGAATATAATTTCTGAATTGAATACAGTAGAAGGAATCAATAGTAGGCTAGAGGAAGCAGAAGATCAGGTCAGCAAGCTGGAAAAAATATGTAGAAAAATATTCCCAGATAGTATAACAGAATGAAAAAAGGCTGACTAAGAATGAAGAGGTTTTAAGAAACATGCAGGACAACATGAAACACAATAATATCCATATTATTATAGGGATACCAGAAGGAGAAGAGACATAGGAATGCAAAACCTGTTTAAAAAAGTAATGATAGAAAACTTCCCTAACATGATGACTGAAAATGTTACTCAAGGTTAGGAAGTACAGAAGGTGCCAATGAGGATTAATCCAAACAGACCCACCCCAAGACACATTATAATTAATATGGCAAATTTCAAAGAAAAAGGGAGAATCCTAAAAGCATCAAGAGATAAACAGCATATAATAATTAAGCTCTGTTAAGGTTATCAAATGATTACTCAACAGAAACAATACAAGCCTGCAACCAAGAACAATCTACCCAGCTAGGCTCTCATTCAAAATGGGAGAAGAAATAAGGAGTTTTCCAGACAAAAGAAGACTAAAAGAATACATATTTACCAGACAAGCATTGTAAGAAATGCTAAAGGGCCTCCTTTAAAAAAAAATGGAAAAACAGAGAGAGAGACAGGGAGGAACAAAGTACAAAGGGGAAAAATGGCAATCAATAATAACCTTAAATGTAAATGGATTAAATGCACCAATCAAAAGACATAGGGTAGCTGAATGGATAAGAAAACAAGACCCATATATACACTGCTTCAAGAGACCCACCTCAGAAAAAAAGATTGACACAGATTGAAAGTGAAGGGGTGGAAAATATATATCAAGCAGATGGACATGAAAAAAAAGGCAGAATAGCAATACTTATTCCAGACAAAATAGATTTTATGATGAAGGCCATAAAAAGACACAAAGAAGGATATTTTATAATACTTAAGGGAACAATCCATTAAGAAGATAAAACTCTGGTAAACATATATGCACCCAACATAGGAGCTCCGAAATATATAAGGAAAATCTTGGAGGACTACAAGAAGGATAAAGACAGCAACACATTAATAGTAGGGGAATTTAATACCCCATTATCAACAATGGACAGATCTTCCAACAAAAAACAACAAGGATTTGGGGGAATTGAATAACACTCTAGAGGAAATGGACCTAACTGATATATACAGAACCTTTCACTCCAAAGAAGCAAAATACACATTCTTTTCAAATGTACATAGAACATTCTCAAATATAGACCACATGGTAGGTCACAAGACAAGCCTCCACAAATACAGGAAAACTGAAATCATCCCAAGCATTTTCTCAGATCACAGTGGTTTGAAACTAGAAACCAACCTTGAGGGAAAAAACCAAAAACACTCTAATTCATGGACACTGAACAACATGCTTTTAAGTAATGAATGGGTTAACAATGAGATCAAAGATGAAATTAAAAAGTTTCTAGAAACAAATGACAATGAATATACAACAGCCCAAAACCTATGGGTCACGGCAAAGACAGTCTTCAAGGGGAAATTCATAGCTCTACAGGCCTACCTAAAAAAGATACAAGAAGCTTATACAAATAACCTAACTATAAAGCTGCAAGAACTAGAGGAGCAACAACAAACAAAGCCCAGAGCAAGTAGAAGGAAGGAAATCATCAAGATCAGAGCAGAACTAAATAACTTAGAGACTCAAACTACAATTCAAAGAATCAATAAGTCCATGAGTTGGTTCTTTGAAAAAGTAAAAAAAAATGACAAGCCTTTAACCAGACTCATCAAGAAAAAGAGAGAGAGGATCCAAATAAACAGAATCAGAAATGACAGAGGAGAAATCACAACTGATACTTCAGAAATACAAAGGACTGTAAGTAATTACTATAAACAACTATATGACAAGAAATATGACAACCTGGGTGAAATGGACACATTTCTGGAAATGTATAATCACCCAAAACTGAATCCCTAAGAAGTAGAAATCATGAATAGACCAATAACAACTAGTGAAATTGAAGAAGTAATCAAAACTCTCCCAAAGCACAAGAGCCCCGGATGAGATGGCTACACAGGTGAATTCTACTAGACATTTAGAGAAGAACTAACTCCTATCCTTCTCAACCTATTCCAAAAAATCCAAGAAGAGGGAAGACACCCTAACTCTTTCTATGAGGCCAATATTATTCTAATCCCAATACCAGGTGAGACACGGCTAAGAAAGAAATCTATAGGCCAATATCTCTGATGAACATAGATACTAAGATTCTCAACAAAATATTGGCCAACCAGTTTATATCCAGCAATATATCCAAAAGATCATACATCATGATCAAGTGGGTTTCATCCCAGGGATGCAAGGATGGTACAACATTTGCAAATCAATAAATGTAATACATGACATCAACATCAAAAAAATGAAAGACAAAAACCACATGATCATATCAATAGATGCTGGAAAAGCATTTGATAAAGTCCAGCAACCATTTATGATAAAACCCCTCAGCAAAATGGAAAAAGAGGGAGCATACCTACACATTATAAAGACCATATATGAGAAACCTGAAGCCAACATCATACTGAATGGGCAAAAATTAAAAGCTTCCCCCTTAAAATCAGGAACTAGGCAAGGCTGTCCACTTTTTCCACTTCTGTTCAACATTATTTTGGAAGTTCTAGCCATAGCTTTCAGAGAAGAAAAAGGAAGCAAAGTTATCCAAATTGGAAAGGAGGAAGTCAAACTGTCACTATTTGCAGATGACATGTTAGTATATACAAAATCCAATAGACTCCACCAAAAACTTACTCAACCTAACAAGCATATTTAGCAAAATAGCTGGATATTAAGTCAATAATTCAGAAATCAAAAGCATTTTTGTATACCAGTAATGAAACATCAGAGATAGAAGCTAGAAAACAAATCCCATTTACCATAGCAACAAGAAAAATAAACTTAACCAAGGAGGTAAATTACCTGTACTTAGAAAATTACAGAACATTGAAGAAAGAAATTAAGAAAGATACAAAAAAGTAGAAGCATATACCATGTTCATAGATGGGAAGAATTACCATCATTAAAATGTCCATACTACCCAAAGCAATCTATAGATTCAATGCAATCCCAATTAAAATACCAATTACATACTTCACAGATATAGAAAAATACTTCAAAAATTTATATGGAGCCAAAAATGCCCATGAATAGCCACAGCAATCTTGAGAAAGAAGAACAAAGTAGGAGAAAACACAATACCAGATATCAAACTACACTACAAGTCAACTGTAATCATAACAGTCTGGTACTAGCATAAGAATAGACATATAGATCAATGGAACAGAATAGAGAGGCCAGACATAAACCCAGAACTCTGTGATCAACTAATATTTGACAGATGGGGAAGGAACAAAAAATGGGGTAAAAACAGCCTCTTCAACAAGTGGTACTGGGAGAACTGGACAGCAACATGCAAAAAAATAAAAGTAGACCACCAACTTACACCATACACCACAGTAAACTCAGTAAACTCAAGGTGGATAAAGGACATAAACATAAGCAGTGCCACCATAAAGGTCCTGGAGAAAAATATTGGCAGTAAAATTTTATCTATCCTATGCTGAAATATGTTTACTGATACTTCTCCAAGGGTAGTGGAAATAAAAGAACAAATAAACAAATGTTACCATATCAGACTGAAAACTTTCTGTTCAGCTAAAGAAAACATCAGCAAAATTAAAAGGGAACAAATTGTATGCAAAAATATATTTGCCAATGATACTTCAGACAAGTGTTTGATATCCAAAATATATAAAGAACTTATGGGACTCAACACCAGGAAGACAGACAGCCCAACTGAAAAATAGGCAAAGGACCTGAGCAAACAGCTCTCTGAGGAAGACATACAAAGGGCCCAGAGGCACATGAAAGAATGCTGAACATCGCTAGCCATCAGAGAGATGCAAATTAAAACCACAATAAAATACCACCTCACACCTGTCAGAATGGCAATCATCAACAAATCAACAAACAAATGTTGGCAAGGATGTGGTCAAAAGGGAACCCTGGTGCACTGTTGATGGGAATGCAGGCTGGTGCAGCCACTATGGAAAGCAATATGGAGTTTCCTTGAACAGCTAAAAATGGAACTGCCTTTTGATCCAGCAATTCCACTACTAGGACTATACCTGAAAAATCCTGAAACACCAATTCATAAGAACCTATATACCTCTATGTTCACAGCAGCATTATTTACAATAGCCAAGTGCTGGAAACAGCCTAAGTTCCCATCAGTGGATGATTGGATCAAAAATTTTTGATATATTTACACAATGGAATTCTACACAGCAGAGAGAAAGAAGGGACTCCTACCATTTGCAATAACATAGATGGAACTAGAAAGCATTATATTTAGTGTAATAAGCCACTTGGTGAAAGACAAATACCATATGATCTCACCCATTACAGGACAATAATGAACAAAACAAACAAAAAGCAAAACAAAACTGGATACATCAATACAATGAATAAACCTTCATTGTGCAGAGAGGGGAAGAGGGAGGGTAGAGAAGTATACAAAGAAGGGGAACATTTTAGTCAAGGAACTATCATGGAAGAACCATGGACGTGAACAACAAGTGAGATTGACTTTGGTGGGGAGTGGGTGGATGGGGAAGAGAACAGAGAGGAGTAAAAGGGGGATGGATATAATACAACATTAAAATTAAATTTTAAAAAATCAAACATTTTTTTAAAATGGGTAATTGTCTGGATGTAAAATGAGAAAAGTTAAAAAGTACATGTTCGTGGTTACAGAATAGACAGGGGGATGTTAAAGAGAACAAGGAAATAGAGAAGCCAAAGAACTTACATGCATGACTCATGGACATGAACTAAGTGGGGTATTGCTGAAGGGAATGGGGTACTAGGCGAAGGGGGGCAATGGGGAGAAAATTGGGACAACTATAATAGAAAAATGAATAAAATTATTTTAAAATGTCTTTGATTTCTGGATATTGACTTAATATCCAGCTATTTTGCCAAATTCATTTATTAGGTCACGTAGTTTTTTGTGGAGTCTATTGGGTTTTCTATGTACACTATCATGTCATCTGTCAATAATGACTGTTTCACTTCTTCCTTTCTAATTTGGATGTCTTTGATACCTTTTTCTTGCCTCATCACTGTGGTTAGAATTTCCAAAACTATGAACATCATTTTTATTTAAGGTATGTATATTGTTCTGTTAGACATAATGCCGTTATAAACTTAATACACTACAGTATAGTGTAAACATAACTTTTATATGGTATTCAGTGGGAAACCAAAAAATATATGACTCACTTTAGTTTTGTTATAGCCAGTTTATTGTGATGGTCTGGAACCTAACATCTCTGAGGTATACTTGGATATTGGGCACTATCCTAGCCACTGGGGATACCATATAAAGGTAAAACAATGAGACTTTGGAACTCTTTACAATTGTTCTTTCCATACAAAAACAGCAAACCTCCCTCCCTGAGAGCCACTACCCAACAACCTCTTTATAGCTGCAGGGACATTGTGAGGAAAGAGTAAAACAAAGGCAGGGTCTTTGTTCCTCCATCTTCTCTGGTTTTCCTTGGACCTCCATTCTAAGAGTCCACGGTAGAGTCCTCTCCAGTCTAAGACTGACTTAAAGCACAGATAAATAGAAGAAAGGCACAGGTCTGTTATTAGTTTCCCTTAACAGGCAACTTCAAGGTTTTTTAAGTGGTTTGGGTTTTACTAAGTAAAGAGTCTTTATAACTGTAACACTGAAAACACAATCAACTATAGCTTCAATAGACCTATTTTTAAAAGAGAGTGGGTTACAGGGAAAACAGAGAATTACTTGTCTATAGTGCCAGGAACTGACCATTTTCTAGCAACTGCTCCCCTTTTCTCAAAAGACAAGAATGAATCTCTTCCTTTGACATGTGGAGCAAAACTGGCTATATAACCCCATGGTGGGGCACAGGAAGAGTTAGAAGAGATTCCTAGTTGATGGAAATGGCCAACTAGGAAACCACTTTAAACAGTGGTTTCCAATTTTACCTTTTGAGCTCCTTCATAGAAGATATGAAGCGATGTGTGTGAGTTGTGTGTGTATGTATAAACTGAAGAGAGAAATTAAAACAAGCTTTTAGAGAGTCTACTCTTCCAAGCATCTCACAGTTTAATTAGGGAGATGAATAAGTAAATTGCAATAATTGCAAAACATGTTATACCTTATGGCAAAATTGTTGTATGGGCACTGAGGAGGGTATGAGAAACACTGTCAGGTAAAGGGACAGAAGGCTTCATAGAAGAGGTGATAGCAAATTGACTCATGAAGGGTGGGTAAAAATTTCCATACAGCTTAGAAAGTTAAGGCCATTTCTGCTCTGTTTAGGGGAGTGATTCTCAAAAATTAGCATGCATGAAGTCATGAAGAATTCATTAAAGCATAGATTGCTAGGCCTCACCCTAGAATTTCTGACTAAACAGGTCTGAAGTGAGCCCATGAATTTTCATTTCTAAAAAGTTCACAAGTACTGCTCATGCTGAGAACTGATGACTTAGGTTCCAGGGGAGATAAGATATGCTAGAAAAGGCAGAGCCTAGATCCTAAGGGACACTGGAGCTTATGCAGAGATCACTCCCTATCTGGATATTAATGATCCATAGACAGATTTTAAGCCACAAGTGCAATAATTACATTTGCCTTTTGAGGGAGCAACTCTGGTGGAAGTATAGAGCGAAAGTATAGTTGTAACATGGTTCTAGTCAGCCACTCAGGAAATGATGAACTTAAACCAAAGCCCTGGGTAGGGTGGGAATGTTGAGGATGGATCTGAGGTTTCTTATGTGAAATGGGAACAAAAATCTGCCCTCTTGAGGTATCTTCTCAAAAGGTGAAAATGAATCAATTTTTTCATTTGCCTGTAGAAATTTCTATTTGTTCTCAGCACTTATTAAAATATACAGGATGCATCTTCTGGGAAAGGACACACATATTTTAGTATAATTTACTTAACAGCTATAGATTGTTCATTCTTTTATTACAAGAAAAAAGGAAGCATCCAAAAGTACCCCAATGGTTCTTCCACATGCATCTCTGTTACATACAAAAACTTGGGTTAAGGGTGCCTGGGAAACAAAAGGAGTAACGTTGTGGGGAGCCTGTATGATCATAGTCTGGGCTAATGCAGGCTGGAGAAGACTGGGGCAGCATACACTAGTAATGTAGAGAAGGAAAGAGTGTTAGAAATACCAAAAGTTGGTGCACCTTCCAGGAATGGAATGAAGATTTCTAGGAATCCTGAGAAATATTCAGCAGGTGATTGAATTTCCTACAGAATATGTCAGTTGAGGGAAATAGAAAATAATAGCAGTAACATTAATAAAAGGTATTTATTGATGGTTATGGTCTTAGTCTGGGTTAGATCAGAAGCTGATCTAAAGCTGAGACAAAAGCTGACATGCTGGTTGATTGAGGAATGAGACCCAAGAGAGCAAGAGTGCAGAAGTGAAAAGTGACTTGGGAGTGGTAAAAGCCAATTCCAGGCTGCAGGATAAAACTGACCACTGCTCATTCAATCTTGCAGGATATAGTGTTTGAAACACTTCTCAGAAGTATCCCCCACCCAGGGAAGAAAGGGGGCAGGGTTCAGCGATGGAACACCTTCTCTTCATGATCAAGGGCTGACACAATGGATGCTAAATCTCTTGCACTTCTGAGTTACACACATAGGCATGTCCTCTGCAGGTATCAGAGAAGCCCCAGGGAAGGTCATGAGAATAGTGAGGGACTTTTAGGTTGCATCTGCACCATGTGTTAGCATCAGAGATGAGGCCAAGAGCATATGTGATGGTATGTGAAGTGTCTGGTACACTGTCAATGGGCCAGGTCCTAAGCTGAGGGCTTTACATATATCCTTTTACTTACTTCATGCAACAATACTCTAAGGCAGGCACTGCTATCCTCTTATTAATGAGAAAATGAGGGTTAGAGGCCCAAGATGAGATAGCTAGAAAGTGGCAGAGTTAAAACTTAAACCAATATTTTTCTTGCTTCAAAGTCCAATCTTAACAACAATATTAGGCTGCACCCAAACATTTAAACTAGATGGTAACTTATAAAGTCAGTTGAGGAAGCCATATCAACAGACTTTAAAATACTTATTGTTGTTTTCATTATAGAAATCTAACTTAAAGAAATAATCAGAAATGTGCACAGATTGATATTTATCCCAGTCTTATTCGTAATGGATAAAATAGATTAGATAGATAAGTGAATAAATACACACACACACACATACATATATATACATATAATGTATGTATATATATAGAGAGTATATATGAGAATAAAGCAATTATTTAAAATGATGACTATAAAAAACAATATAAAATACTTATTATATGAGGTTTAAAAATATATATAGCCTACAGAATGTATAATATGAGCTTAACACTTACCAAATATAAATATATAGAAAAAAATGAGTATAAATCAAAAATGTTAAACTGAATGGCAAGATAATAATTAAATTTTTTCTTTATAATTTTCAATATTTTTTAGATTTTTCTACAAAAATACAAATTTCTTTTATAATCAGTGACATTTTTGTTAGTTCAATATGCAGTGAGTGAAGTGACTGTTACCCACCAGAGGCTTCAAACTGATGCCCTAAGATCACCTTCTAGCACCAAGTCAAGTATTCTGTCTTGTCCTGTACCCCCATCACAGCAGCTGCTGTCTCTATCACTGAGGAAGAGTCCTTTATGGCTAAGAGAAGGCAGTATGTCCTCACAAAGTCTCTTTCAAAACACTGTGCTTGGAACTTAGAGCTGTGTCTCTCCTCCCAGACTCCAATGATGTCTCTGCCACCCCAAGTTAGCATCACTGCAGCCTGACCACTGTTCTCTGTGCCCACAACAAGGCTAATATCCCTGGAATGCTTGTGTTTGAGAATAACTTAGTTGGGGGCAGCCCTGGTGCATGTTTAGCCTATAAAAATTAACATTCTGTCCTGGTTGAGGCTACAACTCCTATATTTCCTTAAGTCCCCAGAGTCTTCCTGGTGCCTAGAGAAGATGAGAATGTGAGAGAGGAAAAGGGGGATGGGATCTCCACTTTGTCAATACTTACTAATACCTCCAGTAGCTCTACTGTCACACTCTAGCTTGCCCAACTTCCTTCACCCCCCATGAAGACATTCTTATATCAATAGGATTTCTCACTTCTGAGACTGCCAGTAAGTCCTTCCATTTATTGTGTATGTGTATGTGTGTGTGTGTTTTTAGAGCTAAAGGTACCCCTTGCTACATCTCTCTTATAATTGCTGTATAGCCATTCCTGTCCTCACTTTCTCTTTAGAATCTATTTTATTTATTTATTTATTTATTTATTTATTTTGGTTGGGGAGTAATTCCTGGAGACCCAAAACTAGAAAGCACTATACTCAAAGTGGTCATGGCCCAGTGCTTCACATTAATGTTTTAAAAGGCCACATGGCTCTGTTTTGTCCTTTTATGTGAACCATCAGAGCTATTTCAGGGAAAACAGGGTGCCCAAAGGAAGCGACAAGACTTTAAATTTTGGCTATAATCTGAAAAATATTTGCTGTTCTAGCTCACTCTATATTATCAGACATCAAAACATAGTTTGATGAGAGAGTCATTTGAAGGAAACCTTGACACGAATGTTTTGCTATTTTAGTGGCTATATGGTATATTTTAAAAAGCATTCCTATGTATCTAAGGAATTTTATATATCACAAAGGAGACGTGGGACCAAACTACCCAGCATTCTTTGCAATGCAATGGTAAATGTTTTACAAGCAGCTTTCCAAGAGGGTAAAAAGCCCTGATGTGTAGCATCTGTGTATTCCTATGGTGTGAACACTCATATTATGCCTATTTGAAGTTACCTGTAGTTTTTAAACTGGACTATAGAATCACTGAAATTGGAAAGTTAGCTCTTACATCAGCTTATAAGCTGATTTGGGTCAGCTTCAATGTACAACTGGGCAGGCATGTGAATTAGATTCCATAATTAGATGCACCTGCATGAAAGGAGAGAGAACTATGAGGAAGCAAGCTCCACAGGGACTCTTACCTTTGTGCAAAGTGTCAAAGGAAGTATCCTGTTTGGAATGTAAAAGACACAATGGCTATATTGTTCAGTCTTAGCACTACAGCAAGAGTTGCTATGTCTGTTTCCATAGCAGTGGCAATAGGTATATTGTTCCTGATTTCAGGGAGTCTTACCCATCTGGAGGTTCTGTGAACACTTTTTAAATTCTTTAACAAATTACTTCTGTGCATTAACTGAATAGAGTGGATTCTCTTATTTCTATGAAATCTGTCTTTAGAGTTTGATTATCCCCATAGGGGTGAGTTCAAGTTTCATTCTATCCCATGTGCCACCCACTGATAGCAGTGGTGAACTAAAATCACCTCAAATTTATATTACTCTGTAGTTCAACATGTAGGAAGAGTGTAACTGAATTGCACCATGAAATATTTAGTAAGAGTCCAATGAAGTTTCCAGAGAGTGAGGAATAATTCACTCCACCAAAGCAGAGCAATTCTCAATCAAAAACAAAAAATAAACTCATCTGAAGAGCAACACAAAAATAATATTATTCATGTGCATTTTCATGACCTCTAACAACTAATTAATTCCTCAAATGTGAGAGACTGTTCTAGTATGTTGCAGACCACCTGCCTCCCTCCAAGGTACCTGAAAGCTTGGTAAAGATTATTCTTGCCTTGCCAGATCTCCTGAATCAGAATCTCTGGGGTAAAGACCAAGAATTTACGTTTTCAATTTGTGCTTAAAATATTTGAGAACCATCATTTATGACAAAAAATGCTCAGCAAAATGGGAATAGAGGGTGCATACCTCCACATAATAAAGACCATATATGAGAAACCTGAAGCCAACATCATACTTAATAGGCACAAACTAAAAGCTATCCCCCGAAGATCAGGAACAAGACAAGGCTGTCCACTTTCTCCACTTCTGTTCAACATCATTTTGGAAACTCTAGCCATAGCTATCAGACAAGAAAAAGGAATCAAAGTTATCCAAATTAGAAAAGAGGAAGTCAAACTGTCATTATTTGCAGATGACTTGATAGTGTACATACAACACCTGATAGATTCCACCAAAAACCTACTTGACCTAATATGCAAATTTAGCAAAGTAGCTGGATATAAAGTCCATATTCAGAAATCAAAAGCATTTCTGTATACCAATAATGAAATGTCAGAGATAGAAGCTAGAAAAAAATCCATTTATCATAGCAACAAGAAAAATAAAATATTTAGGAATAAACTTAACCAAGGATGTAAAAGACCTATACTCTGAAAACTACAGAACATTGAAGAAAGAAATTAAGGAAGATATAAATAAAAGGAAGCATATACCATGTTCATGTATGAGAAGAATTAACATCATTAAAATGTTCATACTACCCAAAGCAATCTATAGATTCGAGCAATCCCAATTAAAACACCAATGACATATTTCACAGATATAGAAAAAATACTTCAAAAATGTATATGGAGCCAAAAATGACCACTAATAGCCACAGCAATCTTGAGAAAGAAGAACAAGGTAGGAGGAATCACAATACCAAACATCGAACTATATTATAAGTCTACTGTCATCAAAATAATCTAGTACTGGCATAAGAATAGACATATAGATCAATGGAACAGAATAGAGCCCAGAAATAAACCCAGGACTCTATAGTGAATTAATATTTGACGAGGGGGAAGGAACATAAAATGGAGTAAAATAGCCTTTTCAACAAGTGGTGTTTGGAGAACTGGACAGGGACATGCAAAAATAAATAAAACTAGACCACCAACTCACACCATACACCAGAATAAACTCAAGATGGATAAAGGACCTAAATATAAGCCATGACACCATAGAAGTTCTAGAGGAAAACATAGGAAGTAAAATTCAGATGTCCTATGCAGAAATATTTCCACTGATACTTCTCCAAGGGCAAAGGAAATAAAAGAACAAATAAACAAATGGGACTATATCAAACTGAAAAGTTTCTGCCCAGATAAAGAAAACATCAGCAAAATTAAAAGGGAACCAAATGTATGGGAAAACATATTTGCCAATGAAACCTCAGACAAGGATTTGATATCTAAAATACATATAAAGAACTTATGTGACTCAACACCAGGGAGACAAACAACCCAATTAAAAAATGGGCAAAAGACCTGAACAGACACTTCTTAGAGGAGGACATACAAAGGTTCCATAGGCATATAAAAGAATGCTCAACATCACTAGCCATCATGGAGATGCAAATTAAAACCACAATAAAATATCACCTCACACCTGTCAGAATGGCAATCATCAACAAATCAACAAACAACAAGTGTGGACAAGGATGTGGGGAAAAGGGAACCCTGGTGCACTATTGATGGGAATGCAGACTGGTGCAGCCACTATGGAATATAGCATGGAGTTTCCTTAAAAAACTAAACACAGCCCTGGCTGGTAGCACAGTGGATAAGGCGCCAGCCTGCGAACCCAAAGGTTGCAGGTTCGATACCCAGGGCCCATAACAAGCTTGCAAACCAGGTCTCCAGTCAGGTCTGTGATTGGAGGCAGGTGAAAAGCAACCATACATTGATGTCTTTCTCCCTCTCTGCCTCTCTCCCTTCCCCTCTTTCTAAAAATAATGAAATAAAATCTTTAAAAAAAAAAACAAAACTAAACACAGAACTGCCTTTTGATCCAGCAATTCCACTACTAGGATTACATCCAAACAACCCTGAAACACCAATTCAGAAGAACCTATGTATCCCTATGTTCATAGCAGCGTTATTTACAATAGCCAATTGCTGGAAACAGCCTAAGTGCCCATCAGTGGATGAACGGATAAAAAAACTTTGCTATATTTACCCAATGGAATACTACATAGCAGAAAGATAAAGGCTCCTACCTTTTGCAACAACATGGGTGGAAATGGAGAGGATTATGCTTAATGAAATAAATCAGTCAGTGGAAGACAAATACCATATGATCTCACCCATTACAGGACACTAATGAACAAAACAAACAAAGCAAAACAGAGCCAGAGACATGAATACAAGGAAAAGGTCTTCAGTATTCAGAAAGGAGGGAGAGGAGGGGGTGGGGGAAGGAGGCAAAGAAGGGGAGGAGTTTGATCAAGGAACTAGCTTGGATGACCCATGGACATGGACATGGAAAACAAGTAGGATTGACTGTGGGGGAAAAATGGGAGGATGGGGAAAGGGAGAGCAGAGGGGTAAAGGGTGAGCAGAGGGGGAAATGGAATTAATGTAATACAACAATATAATTAAGTAAATAAATATTTGAGAACCAAATATATTTTATGACCAATATCTCAGAAAAAGGAACCCTCAAAAATATTTTTAAAGTTTTACCAGAAAATGCTAGATATATAACACAAATTACTAGTTGGATCATTATGAAAGCCCACATCTCCATAAATCATGTATTTAGTAATTCTTTTAACACAAGCCCCTTTATCAAACAATTCCAAGGTCCATTCTTCTGCTTTTTGTACACACATATTCAACAAGATGCTGATAGGTGCAAGAGGTATATGTTAACAGGTCTGTGCTCACTTTCTTTTCAAAAGCAGTATCTGGGAGTTTGGCATTTGCAGCACCCAACAGAGGCATCCACTCCCTAGGGATCAGGGGAGTCAGCTATTTCTTCCTTCATGCTCTTGATCTTTTTAGTTGTTTTGTTTTTGTTTTTGTTTTTGTTTTTGTTTTTTTATTGTTGTTGTATTACATCCATCCCCTTTTTGCTCCCCTCTGTCCCCCTCCCCACCCACCCATTCCCCTCAAAGTCAATCCCCCTTATTGTCCATGTCCATGGTTCCTTTATACTAGGTTCTTGTGTAAGCTGCTCCCCTTTCTTGCCTCTGCCTCCCCCGTACCCCCTCCCCCCAACCCCTTTTCCCCTGACCACTGAAGGCCTATTCCTTGTATTCATACACTTGGTTCTGTTTTGC
>PVIW01012479.1:0-31890 GCA_004026585.1 Noctilio leporinus
GCATGGCCCCTGCGCAAGGATGACACGCAAATTCGTGAAGCGTTCCATATTTTTATGAGCAAAACTAACAACAAGCAAAACGAACCAAGTATATGAATACAAGGAATAGGCCTTCAGTGGTCAGGGGGAACAGGGTTGGGGGGAGGGGGGAGGCAGAGGCAAGGAAGGGGAGCAGCTTAGACAAGAACCGAGTATAAAGGAACCATGGACATGGACAACAGGTGGGATTGACTTTGGGGGGAATGGGTGGGTGGGGAGGGGGACAGAGGGGAGCAAAAAGGGGATGGATGTAATACAACAACAATAAAATTTAAAAAAAAAAAAAAAAGTGCCCTGAGGATGATGGAGCATGATAGGAGCCTGGGTTTCTGATGACATAGTGGAACCATTATAATGTCCCTGGCCTGCCTATCTCTTTACTTTTTTTGTGTGAGAGATGTAAACTTCTATCTTAAGTCTCCCTTTTAAAAATTTTTTGTTACATGCCGCTGAACCTAATTCCAGGGGTGATCTTAAAAATATTTAGCCAGGATGGCATAGGCGCTGGCCAATCAGAAGAGACTCTGGCCATGGAGTTGCAGCAGAAGAGGATGGGTCTGGGGACAGCAGGAGGACTTGGAGCAGCGGATGAGACTCTGGCCATGGAGTTGCAGCAGAAGAGGATGGGTCTGGGGACAGCAGGAGGACTTGGAGCAGCGGATGAGACTCTGGCCATGGAGTTGCAGCAGAAGAGGATGGGTCTGGGGACAGCAGAAAGACTTGGAGCAGCAGATCTTTACCAAACAATATGGAAGGATTTTAGTATTTTAACCACCAGCCCAGCCATATGAATACGTATCAGCTGAAACCAGCTGGACCTGGACGGGTGTCCCACCTAATCTTAACTGATACAGGACTAGTGATGGAGGGTAGCTGAAAAGCCACAGAGAAGGCTTTCAGGCCGCAGGCACAGTGGGAGTAGAGGTGTGGGGGTGAGGTACGAAGTGAGAACTGTAGCTCCATGTGACTTGATGGAAATGTTCGCTCTTATTTTCCCCATTTTTTTCCTGTGGTAAAATATAGATGGCATAAAATTTACTATCCTAACCATGTTAAAGTTTACAATTCGAGAGTAATGATCACATTCACAGTGTTATGTAACCATCACCAGCCATCCACCTCCAGGACTCTTTTTCACCTTAATAAAACTGAAACTTTAGACCCAATAAACAGTAAGATTCCATTCTCTCTACCCTTAGCATTCATGATACTACTATCTGC
The DNA here is from genome assembly GCA_004026585.1 of Noctilio leporinus. Lineage (NCBI taxonomy): Eukaryota > Metazoa > Chordata > Mammalia > Chiroptera > Noctilionidae > Noctilio > Noctilio leporinus. Next base: position 1,261 of record PVIW01012479.1, read on the forward strand.
CTCTGATTTTGACTAGCCTAGCTAGGTACCTTATGTAAGTAGAATCATACAGTATTTGTCTTTTTGCAATTGGTTTATTTTACTTTGCATAATTTCCTCAAGGCTCACCCATGTTGTAGCATATGTCAGCATTTCCTCCCTTTGTAAGGCTGAGTGGTGTTTTTTTATATGTATGTACCATGTCTTATTTATCCATTCGTCTGCCCGTGGGCACTTGGGTTTCTTCCATGTTGCTGCAATTGGTCTCCGATGCATTTCTGACTCGCTATTAATGCTCACTTTAAGGCTCCAGTGAGAGACACACAGGATACCTGTGTGTTGCTGAGTATACGTATATATACGAGTATTACCTCTTTTGGCCTGTGAGACAGAACAATGTTCAACAATAGTTCAGCAGAGCCAAATTCCGAGATTACCTGGAAGGTCCTTGTCTTGCTTTGCCCCTGGGCTCTCGGTTCTTTTATACATTTTCAAAGCCCAGACCCTGGGTGACCTTGAACCCAATGACTCCCGAGTTCCCAAGGCACCTTTTCAGGTAAATGTTGGCCTTCTGCGTCTTCAACTGGACCTGCTGCCATACCTGGCACCTAACAAACACTCAGGAAATTTTTCTAAATGGCTTATAGAACCAGTAATTTTGGGTAGTGATGGGGACACTAGTAGCTCCCACTGAAAAATCCATTTCTCCTCATTTTTGAGTCTCACTTAGAGTCTGAACTATTTCCTTCATTTCAATTACATTAGCTAATTAGTTCAAGGCTTAAGCATTTTCTTGGACATTTTCCACCCAAGATATAGTTGATGTCCATAAATAATTTAGGCACACACTGTGTATCCCAATTACAAGATGTGCAAGAACCCTCTGGACAGGCCAAACTGCTAAGAAAGAGAAGGCAGCCGCCCTGAAAAGGTAGGGCATATCCTGGGTCAGGTTATAGTGTCCAGGGCTGGCCTAATAATGTCTCCCACCCCATGTGAGTCTTGGCAGGGTGACCTTGCCCTCCTCCCTGGGAGAGGGGGGCACCTACACCTGCTCCCCCTTCAGTCAGGATGGTCTTGGTGTCTTTGACCAGTAGGGATGGCTTGTCACATGTGATGGTCACTGAACCATCACCTGGCACTGGTCCCTCCTGGACTCACCCAAGACCCACAAATTGTTTCACACTCAAGAATAGTTCTGACTCTGCCTCTTCTAGGCTTCTGTAAGTCAAGTCATTTGACTCTTTTTTTTTTTTTTTTAATATTTTATTTATTATTTTTAGAGAAGGGAAAGGAGGAAGGCAGAGAGGGAGAGAGACATCAACGTATGGTTGCCTTTCACCTGCCTCCAGCCACAGACCTGGCTTGCAACCTGGTTATGTGCCCTGGCTGGGGAATTGAACCTTTGGGTTCGCAGGCCGGCACCTTATTCACTGTACCACCAGCCAGGGCCATTTGACTCTTTGATGTTATTTTCAATGACATCCTCCAGTTCCTCTTATAACCTACACTCACACACTCAAGAGACCATTGCTCTTTTCAAAGAGAATATACAGATGGTCAAGAAGCATGGGAAAAGTTCTCAGCATCACTAATCATTAGAGGAATGCTAATCAAAACTATAGCGAGATGCCACCTCATGCCCATCAGGATGGCTAACTACATAAAAAACAAAAAAAACAGAAATGAAAAACAAGTGTTGGAGAGGATGTGAAGAAATCGGAACCCTTGTGCCCGGCTGGTGGGAATGTAAAATGGTGAAGCCACTGTGGAAAACAGTATGGCTTGTTCCCTTCCCAGCTGTCCCCTCCCATCTACTCTCCCCTCTGCCACCAGTGACGTTAAAAGTCAGGTGTCCTGCCCCTGCACCTTCTGCAGGTGTCCTGCTCGTATATTGCCCTCAGGGTGAAGCTCAGACACCCCTCCTTGGCCTCCTAGGCTGCTTCCCTCTGACCACGTCTCCATCCTCATCTCTCACCAACCTGGGTCCCCAAACACCCTAGGCTTCAGCCCTCGGCGCTTCTCACAGGTCCCCACACTCTTCAAGGAGCCCCAATGTGAACCCATGCGTTGGCAGTGCTGTTCCTCCTTTTTGCAATGTTCTTCCTTTCTGGCCTGTACCCATCCCCTAGCTCCTTAAGACGAGGCTCAGAAGCCCACCTGATCTTTCCCTTCCAGGCTTCCTGGGGCAGGTCCTTCACTCCCTCCCCAGTATCTCCAAGTCAGCACGCAGGCCCCAGCCCTTCCCACCAGCCTTGCTGTTTGTTGGCTCTTCTCTTCATCAAGGGCCCCTCTCCCCAGACCAGGAGCACCTGAGGGTCAGGACAGTATCTCGTCCATGTGGCTCAGGATGGTGGCTGAGCCAGGAGGAAGGGAGCCTGGCTGGCCCCTCTGCGGAGGGAGAGCCTCCGTCTAGTCAGGGGTTTTTCACCCTGAGAGCCTTGTTAAAATGAATCACTCTAGTGATTCTGATTTGTCTGCTCCCAGGTGAGACACTGCCACGCAGCCAGGGTGGAGGACCACTTTGGGTGCTTCTCTGGCTTGATGTGCCCACGGATGCCCAGGGATCATATTGAAGTGCTGGTTTGGATCCAGTAGGTTGGGGGTGGAGGTCCCAGGTTCTACAATGCTGAGGGCGGAGTGGGAGGGACTCAGGTGATCTCCCCCATTCCTGGCCCGGTAGTCAAAGCCACTGAAAAGGCAGGAGATGGCCTGGAGGCCTGCGGTCAGAAAGAGGGGTGGGGTGGGGGCGGGGAGGTACGTTAGGCCGGAGAGCTGTCATGGAGGATGCACATGCAGGGTGTGGTGACACCTGGCGCATGGGCAGTGGGAGCTGATGGGGATGTCTGCAGGTGTGCCATGGCCCCAGGGTTCCGTGATCCTGCTGATGGTAACAGCTAGTGCTTACCAGGTGCCAGGCACTCTTCTTGATTTCTGTTCTAGTAACTCATCTAATGCTCCCTCCCATTTTATAGATGAGGAAACAGAGGCACAGCAAGAATAAATAACATGTCCAAGGCCATGCGTCTAGGAAGTGACAGAGCCCTAGCAGTCTGTGTGGTTAACCCCTTTGCCATACTGCTCTCTCATTTCTGAGCCAGCACTATTCAACTATTTGTTCACCTTATCAAGTATTTGATGAGCCTCTGCTCTGAGCCAGGATTCAGGGTGGGCACTGGGAACACAAGGGTGTCCTTGTCCAGGACGGAGCCCCTAGGCAGGCCCCGAAGATGCACCCGGAGGGCTTTGTAATTGAAGTATCCCCAGGCCTGTCTGTGCACCCCCGGGAACCCCAGCCACATCCTGCAGGATCCAAGCCGATGAGCAGCTCCGAACATGTGGCCCCAGGCTGAATTTGTGACAAGCTGGGTAGAGGGTCAAGACACAGCCACCTACAGGGCTCTGGACAGGAGTTGGGCAGAGCAGCCTGGGGCCTGCCTCTCCCTTTCTGTTCACAAGCTTCTTCCTCTCCCATTCCAGCTTCTTAGGATCTCAGCTCTCTTCAGGCCTGGCGCCTGCTCCAGCCTTAGACTCACGTTGTCCCAGCCCACAGGCCACGTAAAACTGCCTGTAATGTACAAAAACAATTCCATTCTATTATTATATTTGCTTGGTTATTTTGATGGCGAGCACAGGGTACTCCCCCTTTCTAGGATCTTGTAAAGCAAATTGACTTCCAGCCCACACCACTGGGATAAATAATAGATCCCCACGTTGGAAAGCCCAGGCGAGTGCAAGGGGGGTGCCATCGTTCCTTGTGTCCCTTGCCCCTGGGGTCTGGCCACCTTCATCTGACTTCTCTCCTGGGGTGGCTGCCCCACCTGGTGACTTAGTTGCTGAGATCAGGGCTCTCCCTCGGGGCCCTGGTTGCTATGGGGGCTGATGCCCTGAGCTCCAAGAGGAGGAGGGAGCCCGGTCAGCAGGAGAGTTTTCCGTGCCCGCAGAGAGAAGCAGACAAACCAAGGGAAAGCTTGCCCTACCCGGTCGCTGTTGCTGTCTCACTCGGTCATCATGTCTGAGGGCACCATTGTCTCCACCATCAGGCTGGGAGCACCAGCAGCTTCTGAATTTTATTCATCTTGTATTCCAGGAGCCAGTGTGGGGTTTGACCGAATAAGGGGGAGCTGAGAATCAGACGGTTCCAGCTAGACTCAGCCTGGCACCCGTCTTCACTGCCGCTTGTGTTTGACTGGGTCCCTGTAGCTCGCATTGGTGCCATGCGAGGCCCTGGCACATTGTTCATTCACAGGTAGGGTTTCCACGTAAAATCCTACGGGATGCTGCAACTTATCCAACTCATTCTTCGGGAACATTTACTCTGAGCCAGCACTGTTTTAGGTGTTATGAACTCATTAACTCCTTATAACAGGCCTATGAAGTAGGTATAATCCTGACCCACATTTGACAGAAGCCTGAAGCGCAGAGAGGTTAAGTAAAGCTTCTAGGAAGAGACCCTGGTCTCCCTTCCAACCGTTCTTCTCATCCCCTGACGTTGTATGCCCGCCTGGACCATCATCAAGTAGCTTCCAAGCTTTCTGATCATGCACCCCATCAGCTCAAATGTCTAAACATGCACCCCTCCAAATATGTACATAGAAGTGCTCAACAAGTGTTGGCGAGGATTTGGGGAAAAGGGAACCTGGTGCACTGTTGGTGGGAATGCAGGCTGGTGCAGCCACTGTGGAAAACAGTATGGGGTTTCCTTAAAAAACTGAAAATGGAACTGCCTTTTGATCCAGCAATTCCACTACTTGGACTATACCCGAAGAATCCTGAAACACCAATTCATAAGAACCTATGCACACCTATGTTCATAGCGGCACTATTTACAATAGCCAAGTGCTGGAAACAGCCTAAGTGCCCATCAGTGGATGATTGGATCAAAAAACTTTGGTACATTTACACAGTGGAACACTACACAGCAGAAAGAAAGAAGGAACTCCTACCCTTTGCAACAACATGGATGGAACTAGAAAGTATTATGCTTAGTGAAATAAGCCAGTCAGTGAATGACAAATATCATATGATCTCACTCATTACAGGACAATAATGAGCAAAACTAACAACAAGCAAAACAGAACCAGATATATGAATACAGTGAATAGGCCTTCAGTGGTCAGGTGGAAGAGGGGTAGGAAGAGGCAGGGGGAAGGAGGGGGGAGGCAGAGGCAGGAAAGGGGAGCAGTTTAGACAAGAACCTAGTATAAAGGAACCATGGACATGGACAACAGGTGGGATTGACTTTGTGGAGGAGTGAGTGGGTGGGGAAGAGGACAGAGGGGAGTAAAAAGAGGATGGATGTGATGTAATACAACAACAACAAAATTAAATTAAAAAAAAAAAAAAAAAAAGAATTGCCTGTAAGTTATGTTCAAACACTGCTACCAAGGATTACAATCTCAGGCCCAATGTAGACTTTGTGCAGGGCCTTCATTTACAATGATGGAAATAAACCCACCCTTCAAATAGCCTCCTTAAGAATTTCAAATGGGGGCCAAGGGGCAATTGCTTATCTGATTTGTCACTGGTTTCATCTCAGTGCAGCTGAAAGTAAGGGCTGTCCTCAGAAGAGAAGAGGGTCAGTATTGTCATGTGCTTGTTTTTCTCCTGAGCTCACATGCTTAATACTATTACCAGCCCATAGGTTCTTTGCAGGAGCCTTTGAAAGCCATCTGTCCACTTGGTGAAAGATGATTTAATGAAAAGCAGAGAGTTTGCAAACCCAGTTGCCTGGGCAAACCCAAACTAGTAACCATTCAAAAGCTAGTGTGAGAGCCACTGCTGTTAACCTCTCCACACTGTGGCCACGGGACAACCCGGAGGTTAAATTGTAAATGAAGCATTCAGGGAGCTTCATTTCTCTCCTGTTACATAAGGTCTAAATAAAAAATTCTAATACTGTCTTTCTGGACTCAAGCAAATGAGCGTTTGCACCCATAATCGCTTCTTTTGCTTCGCTAATGTTTGTTAGCATTTCTTCTATGGTCTTCCAGAGTCCTTCCACATGATCCAACCATTTTTTACACAGATTAAATCTTTGGTTGACTAAATAAACATTTAAAAATATCCACAGATAATTATTTGCTTAAATAAATACATGCTCAGAAACACAAACAGTTCTCAAAAACACTTCATGTGGAATAAGTTCAAAATAGGTGATCTGTGTTTAGTATTATACATGGTAGAAATTCTAAGCTTGATTTCATGAGATCAAAGAAACAAACAGATGCTCTGAAAGACTGACAGTGCTTCAAAATGGACCCTACACACCTGTCACTCATTGAGTCAACATTTATAAAGTAACTGGCGTGGATCTTGGGTGGTCATTGGCTGACATGATCATGGGAATAGTGGGCCCAGCCGGACTTGTGGATCCCAAATAGACCGAGATTTGCTAGGGCAAACATCTGACTCTTGGACAGGTTAAAGGTCCCACAGATAGTTAATGGTGGAGCTGAATTAAAAGTTCTTTTAATAGCTTGCAAGCCAGGTCTCCAGCCAGGTCGGTAGCTGGAGGCAGGTGAAAGGCAACCACACACTGATGATGCTTATCTGCTTCTCTGCCTCTCTCCCTTCCTTTCTCTCTGAAAATAATAAGTAAAATCTTTACAAAATAGAAGAAAAAAAAAGTTCTCTTAATAGCTGCTTCGCCTACCAAGAAAGTTCTTTATTCTTTGGTGTATTAGGCAGCATCTATTCCTACAATAATGTTGTGTAACAAAATATTCCCAATACATGTTAAATAGTCCAATGTCCTCTTTTTTAATGTGCTCTTAGTTTGTTTGCTAGTATTTTTATTTGTTAATATTTTACTTAGGATTTTTCTATTTGATTCATACACGAAATTAGTGAGGCCTCTTTTTAAACCCTAGTGAGGTAGCCATGGCCTATAGCATGAATAACAAATATTCTCCTGAACTTCACTTCGCATTTTTCTTTCCTTCTTGTACCGCACTGGAGTTATCATCTTCAAAATATGCCCCCTTTGCTTGTTTTGCCTCACTCTCACTGGTTTTCCAGTCTTCTCTGTTCACCCTCATATTCGCTTCCTGTTCTTTCTCCTCCGTGGGAGTTGCATGAAGCTTGATGGTCTTAGGAGAAAGTGAGCAGGACTTGGGCACGCACAGATCAACCTGGTATCACGCCACAGCTCAGCCACTTACCAACTCTGTGGCTTTGGGTCAATTGCAGAAACTTTCCAAGTCTCATCTTTCTAATCTGTAAAATGGGCATGATAAGCCTGCTTTCCCTCTTAGGATTGTTGACGAGAGTAACACTGCTAAAGAGATAGTGCAATTGACAAGTGTTTGTTAAAGCTCCTCACCGAACCCATTCCTTCTTTTTGGGGGGTAGACTTAGATAACATTTTCCACCCTTCCTTGCAGTTAGGTGTGGTTGTGTGCCTGTGTGTGAGCTGATGACAGGTGCTCAGAACGATGCCACTTCTGGGTCAGGCCCAGAGTGCACACTCCCCACACGTAACTGGCCACGGTCTTTCCCTCCCGTTAGTTTGATGCCAACAAGCAAGGTGGAGATGCTGTAGCTGCAGCATGAAAGGAGGCTGAGGTCCTGAGTCACCAGGTGGAAAAGAGCCCTCTGCTAATCAGAAACACAGTCTGGGACTTTACATGAATAAATCGTAAACTTTGTCATGTTTGGCGCGCTGGCGTTTCAGGGTTTGCTTCTTACAGCAACCAGCCTCACCCTAGTTCATACCATGCTCAACAAGCCCTGCTCCTTCCTCTCACTGCTCCGTCTTCATGACCCTGATGCAAGGCCAGCGCCCAGGAGGAACTTTCTCCAACCTCCTGGGCAAACTTAGTGAGTCATTCTCTCTCTGAGCTCCCCTGCGCTGAGCACAAACCCTGTCCCAGCCACGAGCCAGGCTGTGAATTCTTTGTTTACTAGTCTCAGCAAAGGTGACCGGATTGAGTGAAGAGTAAGAACGTGGTAGGCAGATGCATCAAATAGATGTTCCGACAGACCCCAAAGGCTGGCTAGTGTCTGCAAAGGAGTGTGGCAGTGCCACATTAACCTTTTCGTCCAACTTCAAGTCTCAGAGCAAACTGTTGCCCTAGTTACGACTTTGGGTCACTGCCAGGGACAGTGCTTAGCAAAGGCTCCTGTTTTTGCAATGGTACAAATGACGTAAGTCATACGGGCCCTTCGTTTCCTACCATATAAGCTTCAAGTCTCGGCTCTGGCTGCAACTGGCTATGTGGCGTTGGATGTATCACATGCCGCCTCCCCACCTTTGTCCCCTACCTTTGCTCTGGCTCGGAGAACAGTATCTAGGAGTGGGGAAGACCGCTCCTGATCTGGAGGTGGGCCCGGCAAGCTGCAGGGGCCTGCGGCCGGGAGAGGCAGCCCTACGGCTTCTCCGAGGTTCCATGTGGCACTCATGTCTCTGGGCTCCTAAAATGCCTGGGCCAGGGCTCCAGGCCTTCACTCTTCTGTCTTGATCGGCTCAGCCCAGCCAGTCTCGCTGCTCCAACCTCCCCCAAGGCAGGGCCATGTTAAAACTTTACGAGACAGGATATACGAAAGAAAGTCTGGGGACCGCCCCCACCCCACAAGTCAGCCAAAAGGAAAACATGACTGGAAACACTGTGCTCCAGCTGAATTCTGATTGTTTTTCATGGCTAGTATTTTGATAGCGCTATTACCGTGTAATATCTCAACAACTTTCCAGCATGGTTTCTTCATGTATTTTTGGTGCTCCTGTTTGCTGTCACCCTCAGCACCTGCTGTGCCTCCTGATCCTGCTGTAGGATCCCAGAGGCAAGTGGTACTCATTTGAAAGCACCTTGACAATTGCACGTCCTGGGCATCCGTGGGAGCTACCCGTTCCTGTCTGTGTGGGTAGGTGCCAAACTTCCCCTTACGTGGGGCTGGGAGGGAGCCCGATCTTGGAGCTGCGGCCCCTCTCCCGAGTTCCTGCAGTGCTGGGAGGAGGCAGGAAGTCTTGCAACCTGCAGAGTGTGGGGGTGAGGGCTCTGGGGACTGAGAATGGAAAGGCTGAGCTGGGAGGAAAGCGAGCAGGGAAGGAGGGGCCTGTGGAAAATGCCACCTGCGTCATCCCTGGGGCTCTGGGTGAGGCAGAATATGTGGGACAAGCCCAGGTGCATCCTGGTGATGGGCCCCGAGTGCCTGGCTGGGACGCTGGCGTGGTGGGATGGGAGATGGGGCTGAATACTGGGGAACAAGGAGCCCCCGGCTGGCCTTCCAGCTTTCCTCCCGATGCCCCAATAGCATCAGTGAAGCAGAACAGGTAAAAAGCATGCCGTTTCGAGTCAGGTTGCCCAGATTCACATCTGGGCCCCATCATGCAATGGTTTCTTGGGGAAACTGCTTAATGTTTCTGAGATAGGAACAGGTTCAAACTGGAAGACATCAAAAAAGCCAACTGGCCAGGTCCTGGGTGGGGAAGGAGCCCTTCAAGAGTCCCAACTAGGAGAAGGTGGGTGGGAACCGGAACCAAGGACTTCCGGTTCCCGTCCGAGTACTTTATAGTGAATTTGGATACAAAGAGCATAAACCCACCAATTGCCCCTATCTACCCATTCAACTATCCATTATCCACCCATGAATTCACTGATTTCCTCCATTTACCTATCCAACCAGTCCTTACCCACCCTCCTATCCATCTCGCATCTATTTATTCAACTCAAGGCAATGACTGTTGAGGAGAGTTTGCTATAGAGTTCGAGAAGCTGCAATTATTACTATTAAGCCTTTTGTTTCTAATTCAATTCAAAGTAGTTACTGAATTTCTATTCAGTTCACAGTATAGTTCAGCTAAGCATTACAGGGTAGGGGTAAGGATTTAGGGGAACAAGAACATATAGCATGAAATATTTCCTCCTCAAGAAGTATGGCACCTAAAAGAAATTCAAGACCCTGGGTTAGATCTTGGACTAGGAAGATAAAAGAACGATTGTATAAAGGACATTATTAAGGTAATTGATGAGACTCTAATCAGGACCGTGGAATGGGTAGGGGCGCATTGCTGGAATGTTTAATTTCCTGACTTTTATAACCATTTTTAAAGAAAATTCACACTGAGATAAAAGAGCATGGTATCTATGACTTACTTGCAAATGATTTCAGAAAAAGCTTTCGGTTATATATAAAATCTATATATAAACAGAGGTGGGGGGAGAAAAGGTTGGGTCAAGGATATAAAAGAGAGCCTTGTATTATTCTTGAAGTTTTTCTGTTTGAAATGTCATAAAATACAAAGTCAACCACCCCACAGTCTTCTCTTGGAGTGGCAGTTAGGTGAGGGAGCTCCCCGGTGGAGACCCAAACATATGTAAGGAGAACAAGATAGATGTATGAGCTGGGGAGGTTCATGTTCCCCACCCCAAGCCAGTAATGTACGGTAATAAAGACCCAGAGGGGAAGAGAACGCAAGAAAACCTGTGAGGGGTGGGGCTGGGGTGGGATTTTGGGAGCTGCCCCTTCAGAGTGTGCGAGAACTTGAGAGTCCCAAGGGAACATCTAAGAAGCCTGCTACGGGTTGCAAATTCGATTGTTTTTCAAGAATCAAGACTAAAGATGGAAATGCCTTTCAAAATTACTTTTGGTTGCTAGGCTGTCTTTGAATGTAACTTCATGCAGATTCTGATTCCCAAGGAGCCCTGCGTTTTATTCCAGTTACAGACATGTAACTACTTCCCATCAGATGGCAAAGAGGACACAGGGAATGGCTTGATCAGGGGACTCGACCTCCAACAGTCGTTGGCAGACGCTGCAGGGGGAGATGGAGGTGTGCGTGGCTGTGGACCCGAGGGAGGGGAGGCCCTGGGAGCCCAGGCGAGAAGGGGGAAAGGCGCAGAGAAGACAGATATTTATGGAGCATTGTGCTGGGCTCTTTGCATACCTTATTTCACTTAATCCATATAATACCCCTGCTAACTACTTATTACTAACTGTATTTTACAGGCGAGGAAACCAGGACACAGAGAGCTTGCCCACGCCACTGGCAAGTGGTAGAACCAGGAATTTTGAGACTCCAAAGACCTGGGATGCCATCTGCCTCAGGCCGAAGCATGGAAAGATGTTGGGAGAGGCGAGGTGGAGGTGTGGGTGGGGCGGACGGGAAGGATCTTGAACGCTAGGAGTAGCGGCCCAGGCTTTCCCAATGTAGATGCCCAGGAAACTACGGGCGGGAAAGGGGCCTTGCAGATGTGGAGTGTTCAAAATTGGAACCAGGGGCTCACATGGTTATTTAGCCACCACAGCAGTGGTGGACAGAGAAGGCCACCTCCTAGAGGACCCGCTGGCTGACCCCTTAGCCTGATCGGTTCTCCTCAGGGTAAGAACTGCTTTCCACGTTGTGGCACCAGACGCGTTGAAAGGATTTGCAATTCTGCGTGGGCAGACTCCAATTGTGAACGTGCCAGCTGCTGCTTCCTGTTCTCTCCTGCCACAGGATGAGGGGAACAGCCCCCCACCCCCGCCGTTTCCTTCTTGCAGAATGGACGATGACTGGATGCACACCAGCTGCTCAATTAACCCAGCCTCCCTCTGTCTGGGGACTCAGACTGCAGCTTTGCCCACCTGGCCAGCCCTGACTCCATAGCAGCCCCTTCCTGGATGGGCAGAGGGAGTGAGCACTGGACACGGAGGGCAAGGGAAGGCTGAGGTCTGGAGGAAAAGCTGGAGGGTGGGACAAGGGGAGCAGTGAAAGCCGGGTAGAAGTAGAGTTTTTCTGACGGGCCCAGGACTCTGGTCCTTCTGTCAGCTGGTGGCAGACTATGACGAGGCCCTACCAGATAGTGGAACCACAAGGCGGAAGGGGCCTGGGGCTCTGAAGGGCAGTGAGGGAGACAGCTGACCAACCACGCTGAATGCCCTCCCAGGACTAGTATGAGCAGAAATGACTTTGGTTGTGGTGGTCTGCTACCTGCTGGGGGTCTATTTGTTACAGCAGTTAGCCTACGCTAACCGATACACAGCCTGAATAGTCAGAGTGCCAGGCAAAGGGCGCCCTGCTCCTGGTTCTAGCACCAATTCCCTCTGTCATCTTGGACCAGTCGCTTTTCTGGGCCTCAATTTCACCACCTTCGAAAAGAGGATTAGTTATGTGATATTCAAATCTCTTCTATTTTTCAATTCTCTTTCCTGAAAGGTGGGCTGCAATCGTGAAAATAGAAATCCACCAAATGCTGACAAAACACCCCCAAATATCCTTACTTTACTGGTATGGTAAGATGGAAACGTACAAATTATAGGTGGAAATGGGTCACAGCAGGTTGATGCTTAAGGAGCATTGATTAGCAGTAGATCAATAACAACCCAGAAAAGAGGTCTATACCGACATACTATGGGGCTCTTTGAAAATCACTAAGTTGGATAAACACACAGAAAGGAAGCTGAACAAAGATAGGGAAAACACAAACAAAGATATGGAAAAGCTTAACTCATAGATGAACGAGAGACTCGTGGTTCAGAATAGTCTCTACAGAGCAAGAGGTTAGGATGGAGGCAACAAAGGGGAATGAACCAAGATAAATGTGAACCCTGCAGAACTCCAGGGCGGAGGGAGCTGCTTTTGGCAACAGGCCTTAGCAACAGGCTCTGCCCAAGTGGCCTGGGCATTTTTGTTGGCATGCGTTCTCTGCAGGCCTGGCTGCTAGGACCCGGCAGCACCTGAAACTGCACCAAGCAGTCACACAGAGTCCAAGAGGGGGAAGGGGAGTGTCCATGCTGGAGGTCAGGCCATACCTGGTGTCTCCTGTGTTATTTAGGGGATCACTAGTGCTTTAGAAGAGGAGTTAAGCAACTTCCTGTAAAGATCCAGGTAGGATATGTTTTAAGCTTCTATTTCAACTATTCAACTTGGCCTTTGCAGCACAAGAGCAGTAGTTGACAGTGGTAAACAGGTGTGTGTGACTGTGTTCTAATAAAACTTTATTTATAAAAATAAGTAGTGGGCCAGCTTTGGCCCTTGGGCTGTATTATTTGCCAACCCCTACTCTAGAGAAAAGACAGACCTAAATGACTGGTATGGTGAGGGTGCTGGAGGTTGGGGCCTATATGGGTTTGAAAAAGAACTGGGTAGAATCAAGTATGGCCTGTTCACTCAGCCATCCCAGAGGGATACGAATAATGAGGCTATTTTCAGTCATGACAAGAAGACCCTGTGAGCAGCCAGGGGATGATTCTGTTGTCAGAGGTGTGCCGGCAGAGGCTGAAGGATGGGGGTGTCGGGCGGGGTGTGCTGTAATGCTCAGCCTTGCTCTGGAGGTTCTCTGCCTCCCTTGCCGGCCCTGTCCTCCCATTCTTGCTGGTAGCCAGCACTGAGCCAGCATGCACATCCTGCCTACAGTGAGGCATAAATTATACATCGGGAGATACAGCCATAGTCCCTTTGATCATGAGGCTCCAGGAATCAGGGAGACATCTGTAGGGCTGGCTTGATTGGAACTTGTGGTGAAGTCCTGTGAGCGCTTGGGAGGCCTCTGGCTGCAGATATACACCCAACCCCTACGGGTGATGGAAATCTGGCTTCTCGAACGGGGGTTCTGGCCCAGGGCTGCACATTCAGAGCCTGGGTTGTGCCTTTTTGTGGCCGAAATGGTGGGAGGAGATTGTATGATTTAGTTTCTCTGGTCCTTTGCAGGAAAAGCAGTTTGGGGGCAGGTCACAGCCAGCAATGACTGCAGTTGAAACGCAAGCCTCCCATGTCATTTCTGGCTGGGCCACCGGAAGGAAATTCATGAATAGAAGTGGGACCTCTAGAATTCTTGGGGCAACATTCTGGATGCCCTCCCTCCCTTCCGCCAAGTCATGACTAACGTTGACTCATCCCATCTTGCAATAAACCTATGAAATGCGGTTCCAGCCAGAAGGATTTGTCTGCAAGTAACAGACACCCCAACGCAACTGGCCATCTGGCAACTGACTTATCACCAAAGGCATGAGGCCCAACTCCAAGTTAGTGAGGCGGCTGCTCATATAAAAGAACCCTCAGTTCCAAACGGCTTGAACAATGAGGCGATGCATCCACTCTTTCAGCAACAATATTTAGGAACATGGGATCCGGCCTCCTTTGACCACAGGTAATGGGACTGGGGGAAGCACCAGACTCAAGCAGCCAATCAGTAACCTGACCAGCAGCCAATAAGATGGTCTGGAGGGAGAGCTCTGCCCAATCAGGGGGCCAGCGGTCCAGGCTGGATCGATCTGGGTCTCAGGAATTTGAGAGGTTTGGAGAGAGTAAAGGGATCAGAAGACAACAGTCACTCGGAAGCATGAACCACAGGATGCAGAAGCCTGGAGGGAGTCAGGAGCAGGTGGAGCCATTCCAGGAGAAAGTCGACCATCTTTAAAGCCATGAATAGAGGGTTCTCCATCTCCCGAGCTGGAGCAATTCTTTCGAAGTCCCCTGTTTGTTCTGGTCTTTGTAAGCCTTGGCTGGGTGGCTCACCATGGAGGTCATGCCAAGGGGTGGCTGGGCCGCTGTGTTTGCTGCCTTGACAATATCTTTATATATAATCTCCCACTAGCTCTTCACCATCCTCTGGGAGGTTTCCAGGTGAGCAGCAAACACAGCTTTGGGGATTCTGAGTAATTGTTGCAGGATCACGGTGTGGCATAGGCCAGGCATCCTAGTCAGGCTTTCTCCACGCAAGGTGTCCTGGAGGAACGAGTTGATGCTGGGAATGGCCCCTGGTTTCTGGCCTCTTGGACTCAATGCCATCTGTAGGCCAGGAGCCTTCTCTGAGTCTAAGAGAGCAAGCAATGGTCAGCCAAGGCTGGGGGACTCAGCCAGCAGGGGTGCCTGGGAGGTGGGGGCAGCTGGCATTGCCCTGGGCCCTGGCCTCAACCAGGAGGGTGGGTATGAAATACAGACAGAGGGGAGGGGAGAGTGGGGAAGGCACTGTGGGGTCTCCAGAGCGTGGATATGTGCCACCTGTGTGCACTATATGTCCCCTCCACCCTCATTTTATCAGCATCTTCTGGAATTTCTCAGACAAGGGAGGGCCTCCAGATGCCACAGTGGCTGAGCTTCAGTCACTAAAGTCCAACCAAACTTCTGAATCCGTCATTCACTATATAAACTGGGCAAGTCATTGAGCCTCCCTGGGCCTCCACTTCCCCATCTGTAAAATGGGACGGTCATAGTATCTACCACACAGGAGTGGGAGGGTCAAATAAGTTCACCTATGTAAAAAGTGTGGGATGGGCCCGATAAATGAGTATAATACCTGCTAAGTAAACGTCAGCTGCTGCTCCTAAGAGCAAGGGCTCAGGGAGGGGAGCAGGGAAGAGAGACCTAGAGAAAGGAGAAAAGGACACAGAGAGAAACATCAAAAGAGGGAGAGGAGGGGTGGAGCAAAGCAGAGAGCAGAGATAAAACGGGGACCCACTTGGGTGCTGGTCTTGACCACTCAGGGTCTGCTCAGGGATCACTTTCTGGTTCTTCCCTCTCCCATGAAATCTCCCCGGAATTCTAAGGCATTCTGCCCCCTAACCCAACCCCCAGCAGTTGCCATGGTGATGGAACCTGGACCCAATGGAAAGTTCTCTGTGCTTGGCAACCGGGCAGCACCCCGCCTCCCGCCTGCCTGCCTGCCTGTGCGTGGGCGGCCACCTGCGTCGCTGCCAGGATTGCGGGCGGTGGCTTCTCCATGGAGACCCAGCCCTCCCCACTGCACCGAGGATGGGGGCTCTGGCCTGGCTGGCAGCAGGCGCCCTTGGAGAGGGTCCATTTCAGTTTACGGTGAGACAGTGGGCCAGAGAGGTGGTCCAAGGTTGCCCAGGCCTCCTGAGTTCTCTCTCCTGGGCTCAGCTGTGTATCCAGCAGGTACCCTGCACGTGCATCCAGCAGGTACCCTGCACCCCAGACAAGACTAGCTACATGGCAGGCCAGCTGCTGAGAGCCAGAGGGATGCAGGAAAATCATGGGAGCCTAAGGAGGGCCCCTGGCTGCCTCCGCTTCCCCCAGATGCAGTGGTAGGTGGAGTTTGTTGGGGTGCTGCATTTGCTCCCTTCCCCAAAGCCCCAGTTTCCAGCCGAAGTGAGAAGGTCACAGAGCTAGTTTTCAGCCTTCCCTGATAGGGTCCTGCTGCCCCACCTTGGCTCCTCTCTCTCCCTGTTTCCTCCCATTCGCTCCCAGCTGATTGAGCCTAAGTTCCCAGCAGAAAGCCAAGCACCCCTTTCTGGGTCGGTCTTGGCTTGACCAGGAATCTACCCTTGAGCTACCCGGCTTCTTCTTTCCTTGTGGACTCTATGTTTTCAAAACCTTTAGCAAACAGCCTTTATTGAGCAACTATACTCCTAATAGCCCAGTTTTTATTACTAAAGGCTCTGGCAGTTCCTGAAGCAGAGGCATGCACTTACCTGGCTGTGTGGTGGATGTGTGGGATAGTTCCAAGAAGGGGACACTGTCACTATTCAGGTCTTATAGTCCCCACTCCTCAGAACCCTGCAGGTGAAAGTCTGCAAGCTGGTGATGTGGGCTGTCTTGGAAGCTCTGGATACTGACCAGACTGAGAATAGGCCAGGCACGTCACTTACCCCTTCTTCCAAGAGCCTTGACTGTCCAGGCATTCTGGTGACTCGTGTGATGGTTGCTGAGCATCTAGATCTTGAAAAGAAGGGGCCTTCCACCCTGTGCCTGATCATATGGCTTGGACAACAAAAGCACTCATTGGAAGTAAGGGGCTTTCCTTGTGCAAAGAATAAAGGCTAAACTCAAGGTCCTAACTTTTCATGAAATCTTGGAGTTGGGACATTCCCTTAGGGAGATTTAGCCCAGTGTCTTCATTACATAGGGGCATGAACTGTAATCTAGAGGGTGGAACTGATGTCCTAGGCTGTGGCTGGGGCAGTCCAGAGCCGAGGGGCAGGGGTTCCGTTTCACCTCTGTCTCTCTTGAGTTGTGAGTATAGAATTGCATCACTTCTTTGAGCCTCAGTCTTCCCATGTGTAAAATGGGGCCACTGTTAATGCCTCCACCTGCCATGCATTCCTTAGGGAAATGAGCATGCCAACCTCTTACTTCCCTCCCATGTTCCTAGTACAGAGAGCCTGGTATGGTAGCCCCGGCTTACTCAAAAGGTAGGTCCATCTGTGGACCATCTATTATTACTCCTTCATTTTATTCACTGGTTCATTTGTCTGGCCATTACTTATGTGTTAGGGATACAGCAGTGCGGGAGGCAGTCTAGGAGCTTATGACTGAGTAATGAGGTTGGAATGTGGGGCACCTAGGACACCACGTGAACAGAGGAGGGGACCACCCTCAGTTGTACAGAGCCCAAGAAACCCCCCGGAGAAGGTGACGACTCAGCCAAGACCCCACAGAGAAGAAGGTTTGGTATAAGCAAAAGGAGCAGGATCAGAGTTCCAGGCAAGAGAAGTGCCATCTGGAGGGGAAGGGGTCCACACAATTCCCTTTATAGTGTCCCGTCCTCTTTACTTTCTGAGGAAGCAACCTGGCCCGGGGCAGGGGCTGGTGAGGTGCTTCAGGACCACGGAGAGCACCGCGGCCAACCTGCCTCCTGCTAACCCTAAGGAGCCCCGCTTGGGCCAGACCCTGGGGGGAAGAAGGGTGGGACCTGCGGGGCTGTGGGGAGCACCCACTTGGGAACAGAGGAAGGAAAGTCTGGGGTGCTACCTGAGGTCCAGGGAACCCACCGTCACCTCTCCAGCTGAGTCACAGACCTAAGGGGAGCCTGCTGAGCCACTTCTAGTCCTGGGAACCCTGCTGGCTACAAGAGCAGAGGCAGGATCATGGAGACAGTGGAGGTCAGCCACGCAGGCTCAGAAAGCCCTTGGAGAATGTGACGAAGAATCAAGAATAAATATAGAAACATATAATAAATAAGTAAATTACATAGTATGTCAGAAGTGATAAATACTGAGAGAAAAAGACATCTCTCTTCCTCCCCCAAACCCCAAGTGTATCTAAAGTTAGTACAATTCAGGAGGGTTTAGCATGCTCTAGACCTCCAGGGACACAGTTAAGAAGCCGTCGCCCTCCAGGGAGTCGGGGAGGGGGAGACAGGGCAGGTGAAGAGAGGAGCTGGGTGGACATTGCAGACCAGGTACGAGGGGGGACCCCGTGCTCCCTAAACAGCTGCCAGAGTCACCCCCAGGGGCCTGGCTCCTGACCTACTGGCAGCCCATCCCTCCATCGTGACATTTGCGAATGGAGCACCGGCATTGAAGCAATCGCTGCTCTAGATGTTCAGGCTGTAACAGTAAGCAGAAGAAGTAACCACTGCTCCCAGAGACCTTATAGTCTAGTGGCTATAGAACATAAATAATAAAGTCACTTAAGTTATATGGTACATTAAAAGTGGTAAGTGCCATGGGAAAGTAAAAAGAAAAAATAGTTGGCAGGATAGGAAGGATTGGGAGCCACCAGAATGTGCTGGGGGTGGGGGGCAATTGTAACTTTAAATATGGAGATCAGAGTGGGACTCACCAAGAAAATAACCCTGTGCGAAGACTTGAAGCGTGTGAGGGTCTTGGCCGAGTGGGCATTTGGGGAAAGAGGCTCTTGGCTGCGGGACCAGTCAGGCAGGGGCCATGGGAAGGGGATGATGCTGGGTGTGCCCGAGGGAAAGCAGGGAATAGTCAGAGAGGAGGCGAGAGAGCACCAGGTCAGGCGCAGCCATTGTAAGGACCAACTTCTGCTCTGACTGGCATGGGCGCCAAGGCAGGCTTGAGCAGGGGAAGGAAATGCTCTGACTTCCGTTCAGAAGGGCGTGTAGAGGCAGGGGGTTGGCTAGATGGGCCCCGAAGTTCCCCAGAGGAGAGATGATGGTGACTTGCACCTGGTTGGTAGCCAGCGCAATGGATTCTGGATGGATGCCGAAGGTAAAACCCAACAGGATTTGCAGAAGGATCCAATGGGAATGGAAGAGAGAGGAGTCGAGGATGACCGACATTTTGGCCTGAGCGACTGGAAGGATGGAGTTGCCGTCAACTGAAATGGACACAGCTGTGGGGAAGCAGGCGTCAGAGGTCAGACAAGAGCTCGGTTCCCAGTGTATTCTTCTCAAGGTGTCCCTTGGACATTGCAGGGGAGACGTTGAGGGGTTATTTGGAAATATGATTCTGGATTTCACAGCCAAGTGGCTCAAACGGGATGGGGCCCCTATCACTCCTGCACACGTTCCCACCACCGCCAGCTGCCATCACTGTCAGCCAGGGCAGCCCCTGTCTGCCTGCCTGAGCAGCCATCACCGGGAGAAGTTCTTCCTGCACTGAGCAGATCTCCGTCCCTGAGGTCTCTGGATCATGGAGAGAAACGTTGATAACAGATACCAGGGTCTCCGAGTGCAGGGAGAGATGTAGAGGAGGTGCATGGGCTCTTGCATCTTCCTGGTGCCGGATTGCAACCTTCTGTGAGACCAGGGTCTGCCCAGACGCCCTGGGGGCTGCCCCCCAAGTGCTCTCTTTCTCTCCAGCAGCTCCAGTGGGCCCTGCTCCTGCCCCTGGAGGCCCCAGACCAGCCCAGTCAAGTACCGACAGGGCTGTAAGGATCCAGTGAGAGCATATGTCTACTACGTAGCCTGATGCCTGGTGCAGAGAAGGTGCTAGAGGCAATAAGGTAATTAACTGTTAGAGAGATACTCCTCTGTACTCTAGAAGCATGGGGGTGGGGGTGAGGGGTGCTGATCTAGGAAGGTCTTTGAGTTAAGTCCTAAGAGGTGGGTAGGAGTTGATGGGATGGAGAGGAGAAAGGGGTGCTAAGAATTTCACCAGTTCTGTGTCCCCAGGCCATTTCTCCTTATTGATCAGGCCTAGCTCCTGCTTCATACCGCTCCCCCACGGCTAGTGGCCTTGCTCCTTATTTAAAAGGCAGTACCCAAGACAGAGCCTTGAGAGAGAAAAGAACACAGCACAGAAGCACATGGAGACTAGAGCTAGGTAGTCTGGATTCAAATCCAGGCCTGTCCTTAACAGCTGTGTGACCTTGGATAAGTCACTTAACCTCTCTGTGTTTCAGTCTTCTTATCTACCAACAAGGAGGACGATACCAGGACCTACTTTGTAGACTCACGAAGGTAAAGTGGGATATAATGCCTAGAAAGAGTTTAGACATGGCGTGAGCATCTGGTGTCATGGTTGGGGCCTGACGCCACACCGGCCTCAGCTTCTGCTCAGCCATCAAACCCCAGTGGGTCCAACATGGTTCACGAAGCCTGTGCCAGTCCACAAGCTCAGGTGGCCCTACTTTACAGAGAAGGTAATGCAGGCCAAATGACACTTCTCAGACCTTATAGATAGTCCAGGGCAGAAGCAGCCGGAGGGCCGGGGTCTGGCTGAAGAAAGAGGCAGTTGCTGAGGGACCCAGCGAGGGTTTGGTGGGGACCTAGGGCTGGGAGCAGGATGCAGCAGAGACAGGATCGGGTGAGGGGTGGGGGAGGCGGCTCCCAGTAGGAAGAGGAGAGGAAACCCAGCAGTCTCCGGAGGGGCAGAGGACACTGGCCAGGGACACCTGGCTGTCTCGCTGGGCCCCCTCTACTCTCTGGGCTCCAGCAAAGAAGCCATTTGCTGAGTCACTCAGCAGCAGGGACAGTCCTGGAGCTTCCTCAGTCTCCCTGCAGAGCTGAGACAGCCACCCTCAGCCCCACTCCCCTGTCCAGCAGCGCCTCGGGGTCTCAGCTGCTGCTCCAGCCTGGCCACCTGCTGGCGGTGTGCCCTCGGGCAGGCTGCCTCACCTCTTAGGCATCTAAACTGACTGCCCTATGGCAGCTGCTATCACAGGAACGCTGCCCCTAGAAGCCAGGGACTTTGATGGCCGGTTGGCTATGTATCCCAAGGCCTATAAGTAAGTGAATGAATGAATGAATGAGTAAATGAGTGCCAGCCTTGGTCTGAAGGCAGCAGTGGAGACCCCAGGAGCTGATGGGAGCAAAGGCCAGCTTGGTCAGGGTTTGGTCCATGCATATGCTGGCAGCTGGACCCCTCCTTCAGGATGGTTCAGATTCTCCATAACTGAGCCCCAACTCATCGCCTGCACTCCCACCCCTCCTTCTGCTCACACCTTCCCAGCTCCAGCATCACTGTCCCTGACCACCCACTAGGAGTCCCATCAACATCACACTGCCATCTGTCCATCACCTGCTACTTCCTAAATAACTCTCAACTCCCCCTACTCTCTCCATCCGAACTCCATCACCTTAGAGGACAGCCTCTCCCCTGTCCTGCTTCCAGGGTGACTTTCCAACAGGTCTGTCTCCAGTCATACCCCTGCCCCTACCATTCCATTCTCCATCCCCCTTCCACTGCAGGCAGATAGCTTTCTTTTCCAGGGTTTGTCATTGTCCTCAGGACAGAGTTCAAATTCCCTAACAGGACCTGTATGGCCCTTGGAATCGGAGCCCTGTTTATCTCTCCTGACTCCTCCCTCTCCAGACTCCCTTCTTCCTGCTCTACTGCACCCCTGCTCTACTGCATTTCTGATTTGGGAACTGCCATGCTCTTCTAGGCCCCCGTACCTTTGCACATGCCACTGCTGTTGCCCAGGACGTGCAAGGGCCTCCCTTGACTCTGTGATACACATCCATCCCTCAAATCTCTCAAGAACACCCAGGGAAACTGGTGCTAACCACCCTGGAGTTGATAATCCCTCTTCAGATTTGCACAACTTCTTGTAAACACATTTCTCATGTTGTGCCTTAAGTATTTGGATGTCTCTCTTCTATTGAGATATTTCTAGAATAGGCCTATGATTATACACACACACACACACACACATATATAATGAATATAAATATGAACATTTAAATGGAAGCAGTACCTAGTTCAAGTAGATGTTTGTACAGATGTAATTGATGAATGTATTGATAGAGATGGGTGGACAAATAGAAGGATGAAAAATGATTGGATAAATGAATGAAAGGAAGTAAAAAATGATGGATGGGTGGATGGAAAGATTGAAGAGAGGATAGAGAGGAGGATGGAAATATTGAAGAAAGGAAGGAAGAGAGAAAGGATGAATGGGTAAAAAAATAGTTAGATGGAATAAATGAATGGAAGGGTGAGAGGAAACAGGAAAAGAGACAATGGATGAATAAATCAATGATTGGCCAGATAGGTGGAAAGATTAACAAGGGAAAAAGAATTTAAGGGAAGATAGGAGGAAGAATAGAAGGATGGATGAGTGAATGGATGAATGCTTAGATGTGATGAATAAGTGTGACAGTTTTTATGCCACCTGAGCTGGTCAGCTTTCTCACAAGAAAGCCTGAGGCCCCCAGGTGGTCCCTGAAACTGGCCCCAGCTTCCTGAACTGGTATGTGAGACCTTAGACAATAAACGAATCACCTATTTGTGGTCATTAAGCAAAACTAGAACGTTAGAGGTCAAGCGTCAGAGGAAAGGGGGCCCAGAGGGTTTCATCAGCCTGCCCAGGTCAGATCCAACTCCAGAGATCGTCTGTCTGAAACCCACCTCATCCGACTCCCTCCAGGCTCTGCATTCTGCTCTAATTTGCTCTTATCTCCTCGGAGGCTCATTCTGAGCAGGGCCACCAACCTGGGGGCAGTGTTTTCATGGAACAAATGAGAAGAGGAAATGACCTCAACAGAGGGTTGAGGCTGGGCGCTAGCCACCCCCCTATGGGACGTGACCCTGGTCACAGGCCTGAGCAGGAAGACGAGGATCTGGTCTGTGGCAGCTGCCAGGCACCCTGCCAGGGCCGTCACGCAGAAAATGTTTGGTCAGCACTGGAGCGTCTGTGTGTCCAGAGGACCCCCCAGGAGGTGAGCCAAGAGGACAGGGTGCCCCTCATCAAACTCAGAGCAGGGGCTGAGGGGGAAGGAACCTGAGGCCCCTCTGCCCCTACCCCTCGGTCCTTCATGGTCAACGTCCAAAGGCTGAACCTCCACCTGTGTCTCCCTGAGTAACAACCTCATTCTGAGTTCTTCATTATGAAGTTTCCAGAAGATGCTTGGACGCTCGGGGTTCCCACACACGGTCCGGCGTTCCTGCACCCCAGAGTGGGTGGCCATGACCCGGGAGAGCTGTGTCTGGGTTGTCGTTTGCTCCCTGCTCCTTCCAACCTCAGCCCCAGGCTGAGGCCCCTGGTGGTCATCTCCCCTAGGACTTGCACTCCACCCTCTTATCAAGACAAACAAAGCCTCCTGAGGGCAGGGGCTTGGGGTTTCTACCACAGATATGGACCCAGTCCCCAGGGCAGAAGGGGTCAGCGAGGTCACGGTTCAGTTCCCAAGGGACCCAGAAGAGGTAAAGACTTCAGTTCTTTTTAGCCTCTTCATTTAACTTTGCAAGTCCTGCTGGTTTATTTTTATTTTCAGGCAGCCTAAGGACAAAGCGTGCATTTTTGAAACAGCAAGGTTTTAGTGTTTTCCTTCTCTCCCTTTCTTCCTGGAAAACAAGTCAGTGCTTTCTTTTCATGTTTCATGACCATAGTGACTGAAAAAAAGAGTCTGCTGTGGAAAGTCCGGGGGGAGTCCAAGTTTCCGAGGGAGGCCTGCCTGGCTGGTGGGGCGCGGGCACTGCTTTTCCGCAACCCGTCCCTGCGCCGGCCTCAGACACTCGGCCCTTTGTGGGCCCCGCGCCTGCTGTGGTTTGTAATGTTTTGCTTTTTTTTTTTCAGAGTTAAGAATCGGCGGTTTTTCATTGTACCCCAAGATACCACCTGGCTGTCCCCAGTGGTGCTCTCCTCACCGGCCGAACAGAAGAACTTGGTCAAGGTAAGCCTAGAAGTTCTGTCAGGCTAACTATTCATGAAAACACAAAGAAATCTATCTGTATGCATTCAACCAGAGACGTTCTAGAAACCTTTGCAAAGAAATAGATATGGAGTCTAGTTTTATTGTAGTTTATTTTTACATTTTTATTTATTATTATTTTTAGAGAGAGGAGAAGGGGGGAGAGGCAGAGAAGGAGAGAGATATCCATGTACGGTTGCCCCTCACTTGCCTCCAGCTACAGACCTGGCTGGAGACTTGGCTTGCAACCTGGTTATGTGCCCTGGCTGGGAATCGAACCAGTGACCTTTGGGTCAGCAGGCTGGCACTTTATCCACTGTGCCACCAACGAGGGCTTGAAGTCTAATTTTAAAACATGTGTTTGTGTAAATTAATGTTTGAATTTTACAAATATATAGCAATGGTGTGGTAATATTGCACTTTGGGAATGTTTTTTTACTGTGCGTCTTTACAAGTCTAGTTCAGTGGGCCTCTTTGCCTCTAGTCTCGTCCCTACCAGTTTGGCTTCAGCATCTCAGCCAGAGGGAACCCTAAGGCACGCACAGTTAGCCTGGGGGTCAGAAAACTTTTTCTGTAAAGGGCCAGGCAGTAAATATTTTAAACGTGTGAGTCATACAGCCCCCAGGGCAGCAACTCCACTCTGCACAAAGCAGCCATAGATAATAGCAAATAAATGGGTTCGGATGTGTTCCAATAAAACTTTATTTACAAAAACAGGCAAAGGGCCTGATTTGGTTCTTGGGCTGTATTTTACTAATCCCTATTTAGAAAGAGGACAGACATTGATGCCCTGAATACTATAGTGGGCATTCAGGAGGTTGAGGTATATGTGGATTAGTGAATAACTGGATGGGTTTCAGGGAGGAGAAAACTCAGAGAGTTAGAAATTCCCTCTTAAAACATTCATGGCCGGTGTGGCTCAGTGGATTGAGCACCAATCTGCACAACAAGAGTTGCTGATTTGATTCCCGGTCAGGGCACATGGCTGGGTTATGGGCCAGGTCCCCAGTTGGGGGTGGGCGAGAGGCAACTACACACTGATGTCTCTCTCCCTCTCTTTCTCCCTCCCTTCCCCTCTCTCTAAACAAACAAACCCAAAAAACATCAAGGGTCGGGGAGGGCACTCAGAGGCAAGCCATAGTGAAGGGGGGGTGCACAAGGAGGTTTATTTTCATCCATGAGAGAAAACCCATAAACGATAAGGGGGTGAGTTCCCCGTTATTAGAGGTGTGCAAGTGGAGGCTGGGGCACAAGATTGGCTGGGTGTCATTTAACTCCTTGTCCTGCCCTTGGAGGAGAGGTCCTCTGCTTCTGCTTAAAACTCTCCATGGTGCCTCTGTGGCTCCTGCTTCACTTGGAGCAGAAGCTGAACTCCATGCACATCCTGGTCCTGCTAGCCTCCCATTCCTCCCTCTCCTGTGATTGCCTCCATGCAGACCTCCAGGCTGCTTCCTGAGCCCCCAGGCACACTCTTCCCCCAGCGCCTTTTCTCTAGCTGATCCACCTCAGGCCTCCTGGGGTCATATGCTCCCTCCCCACCCCAACACAACCCAGTACTCATCCATACTACTGTTCCTCCTTAGCCCTTACCTCCACCTAATACATGTTTTAGTTTACCTATTTATTTGGCTAATGGTCTGTCTTCTCTAAATAGACTGTTAGCTCCATGAGGCTGGGACCTTTGTACCCTTGGGGTTTTTCTGCCGTGCCTGGCCTGGCTCATAGTAAAGCATTCAATGGATAGCTACTGAAGAGGGCAGGTTGCATTTTTTTCTTTCTCCCAACCTCTGCCCTCTGCTTTTTACCTCTCTCTCTCTCTCTCTCTCTCTCTCTCTCTCTCTCTCTCTCTCTCTCTCTCGTTGGATTTTTAAAAGATGGCTGCACCCTGGCTGGTAGCACAGTGGATAAGAGCCGGCCTGCGAACCCAAAGGTCGCTGGTTCGATTCCCCAGCCAGGGCACATAACCAGGTTGCAAGCCAGGTCTCCAGCCAGGTCTGTGGCTGGAGGCAGGTAAAAGGCAACCGTACATTGATTCTTCTCTTCTCTCCCTCTCTGCCTCTTTCCCCTCCCCTCTCTCTGGAAATAATAAATAAAATCTTTAAAAAATATAACATAAAATAAAAGATGGCTGCTACCATCCATCCCACTCACTTGCTGTTCTTACAGCATGGTCCAACATCCTCCTTCAGAGTATAGGGTCCGAGCCCTCTCCCCCTGAACCTCATGGGGCCTGTGACTCCGCTGGAGGTGGCATTATATGACATCCCAAACTGTGTCAGAAAAGATGACAAAACTCAGTCCAGTTCTCTTGGAATGTCCACTTGGGAACCCAGTTGCCATGGTGTGAGGAAGCCCACATCACACAGAGGCGCCAGCTAAGGTCCCAGCGGACAGCCAGCCTCAACCACGTGACAAGTATGTGAGAAAGTCTTTAAAATGACTCCAGTCTCCACCACCCTCCCCCTGAGAGGCTCCAGTGAGACCCAGTCAACTCCTAGAGCTGTGGGACATAGTAATGACATGTTGTTTCAAGTCACCAGGTGTTAGAGTTGATTTGTCACCTAAAGCATGTTGAGTGGGTGGGTGTCTGTAACTCCTGTGCCCTCCACCTCACTGACCCAGCACCCACTTGGCACTGACCCCTTGCTGGAAACCAGCCCCACGTTGAGTATGTCTGTCTGTTTCCTTGGGCTTTCTAGAAGCTTCTCCTGGGCAGGCAGAGAGTATGCTCCCCCTTTTGGAGTCTGCTGACACTCCTCCTGGTCATGGCTCTCTGCTGGGGTCACTGGGGACATGGCTCTCTAGGCTGCTCGCCTCCTGAGAGTGGCCAGAACAGATGGCCCTGCCCTGAGGCTGAGGGCTCCTCAGTCATCGTCCTTGGTCCTGATTCTCCCAGAAAACTATTCTCTGCTCTGGGCTCCTGCTGCCGCCTCTACCAGCAGCCTCGAGACCCTGAGGCCCAGCTTGCCTTTGACCTCCAGCTGCATGGGACCTGGGAAGCTCACCCACCACCAGGACCGCGTCAGGCTTTGAAGCCAAAGATGTGGATCGGGGGAGAGGAGAAAACCCGTGCGTACTCCTTGCCCGCCTCCAAGATGCTCCCCTTTCATGGGCGTTCTTTCCAAAAAGACTGACAGCACCTGTTCCATGGAGGTTTCACCTGAGACACAGCCCCGAGCCCCTCCACGCCACTCAGCTCCACGGTCGGTCCCAGCACGATGATCTGGAGGAGCCCAGCACCAGTGTTGTCCTGGAAGCCTGGACTATTTAACGCCGTCTGCCATGACCGCTGGCTCCACTTGCTTTCTCCCCTCGAAGCCCTCTGCTCCCCGACACGCCCTGCCAGGCGGAGGGCGCAGGCAGCCTCCTTAAGAGAACGCCATGCCCAGCTTACAGCAGTCCCAGGGCCTGGCCCTGAACTGTGGGCGGTTTGCCAGCATAGGGTGACCCTGGGTCAGGAGACTTCCGCAGGACAGCCCCCGCTGAGGAAATCCACTCTGCTCCTCCAGGGTTCCCTGTGTGAGTGCCTGCACGGAGCCCGGGGTGCAGCCATGGGGAAGGGTGGGCTCGGGGGAGGAGGCCTGGCGGGAGCCCATCAGCACTGGCTGAAGGGCCATGGTATCCCCGGAAATCTAACTGCAGACGCTCTCCTTACCCCCAGCCCTCCTGGCTGCCCTGGTGAGGTGAGGCTGAGCAGGGACCTCAGGCCCAGAGAGGCCCAGCCCAGAGCGCAGCCACCAGGGTGGTGCGACTGAAGGTCACACGGGAGCCCTGGCCACGGGCCACCTGGGCTGGGCCTCTCTTGGGGGGGCCTCTGGTGCACCGAGGGCCTCAGTGGCAGCCCTTTGACATTCTCTCCGAAGGAGATGACACCTTTAGGCATCACTGAGATGTCTGCAGGGCTGAAGAAAGTTCGTTTTGTTCCTCTGTAAGTCCCAAAAGAAATCCTGTAACTAGCTTGTAGCTGTGACTGTGATAGTGCCCTGGGAGGGAGGTTCAGCGTGATCATTTATTAACTGCAAGCATTATAAACGACACCCTGATCCTTCCAACCCCACCTTGATGTGTCTTGCTCCGGTAAGACATTAAGAGCCTTTCAGGTGACCATGCTCCGGGCTGTCCTCCACCTCCAGGGCCCTGGTCCCAGGGACCGTGGGGCAAGCGGGCTAGGCAGCCTCCACCCCTACCCCGTGCACCCCAGGGACAGCAGCGAGGATATAAAAGTAAACCTGACGAGCTCAGGGGGCCACGTGACAGGCCTGACAAGCTCAGGGACCAAAAGTCACCGCAGGACAGCCTGATCATAAATTCCTACAGCGGCCGGCCGTGGCAGGGAGTCAGTCACATCCTGGACCTATAGCTTCCTTAGCCAAGGCCCGTCCTCCCGGGCGAGCCTGTCTATTGTCTTTGTGCATCCAGGGTGACATACCTTTGAAAGGTCACAGTGATTTTCTGTTCCAGCCCTCTCAGGGCACAAGCCCCTGCACTGGAGCCGGGGGCACCGGGCCCCTCCCTGTTCCCCTGTTCCCCACATCCCCTCTCCCTGCGCTGCGAAGGGTAATTATTAACCGCAGTGCACCCACCAATGTAAAAGGAGCGAGTGTTTTTCCACCTCGCTCGTTCGCCAGTGCTGAGGTTTCCCCTCTGCTTTCTCCCACCTCCTTCTTCTACCTCGTGCGGTGGGTATCATGAGGCCTCCTCCTCTGCTTCTAACGCGGGAGATAAACTGCACAACAGCCTCCCTCCAGAGCATTCTCTCAATCCCTTGACACCCTGCTTCTGGGCATGCCCTCAAAAAGTAGGCTCGGGTAAAACTTTTCCATAGG
The DNA here is from genome assembly GCA_004026585.1 of Noctilio leporinus. Taxonomy (NCBI): domain Eukaryota; kingdom Metazoa; phylum Chordata; class Mammalia; order Chiroptera; family Noctilionidae; genus Noctilio; species Noctilio leporinus. Next base: position 29,774 of record PVIW01012479.1, read on the forward strand.
TCTGGACGCTCCTTCGCCAACAGCAGGAAGGTGGCGAGGAGCTGGGACTGAGCCAACGGCTGATGACCATTGTGTGTGGGACAGGTGGCGGGACAGGCCCAGAAGACAGAACCTCAGCCGCTGGCCCGTGCGACCCTGGGCCTGGGCAACCCCTCCCAGCCCTCAGAGTCTCCATCCCCATTCCCAGCCTGCGGGCCCTGAGCTGAGTGACCTCTGATGTCCTCCAGCCCTGCCCCTGTGGCGAGGACACCCTAGCTCAGGCCTGGGGAAGCCCCTCGAGGTGGGGAATCACCCCCGCCTGGTTCAGGAAGGAAAGAACAGGCTCTGTGAGTTGTCACAACAGCGGGCCTCCAGGCACCTCCTGTTTACCAAGGCAGAGTCCACAGAGCCAGGCCCTAGCAACAGGCACAAAGGGACCCTTGTGCCGCCCGCCGCCCTCCGCCTCCCCTCCCAGCTCAGCCCAGCTGGGCGGCGCAGGAGGCTGGCCTGGCAGGTGACGGGTGGGTGAAGGTCCGCCGCATGCAGAGTCCTGTGCCTCCCCTCCGGTGTGTGTGTGTGTGTTGGGGGGCGATGGAGCACACTGAGCCTGGGACCAAGCGGTTCGACCTCAGGCTTGGCCGTGAAACCTCACGCAACAGGTGAAGCCGCTTTGCACAGCGGCTTCCTCATTTGTAGCAGAGGGGCTGCTGCATCCCAGCTGCCTCACCTGGCCACCTGGATGTCAAGCGTTGATTGTACAAATCCTACCCCGGTGCAGACAGAGGGAATTGCTATTTCAGGCTGAGGGGCAGCCCGGGAGTCCCGGTGAATGGGGTGGAGCCTTACCCAGCTCTCAGGTCCCCCAGAACCACCCCCCAACAATGAAAAGCGCCCCCTCCACCAGAAGCCTGTTCCGTGCCAGGCCCGGGGGCAGCACTGTGTGAAGGCTGGAGGATGCCGCATGTAATGACGAAGGGCTGATTTTCATAGTATGTAAAAAGCGTCACTCAAACTCCAGCAAAAGATAGAAGGCCTGCGTGAAAAATGAGGAAAAGACACACAAAAGTAATGCCTAATAAGATCCACAAACGAAGGACAGACACTTGAAAAAAAAAATCAAGCTTACCAGGTTGTTATAAAAATAACAACAGGAATTGAGATTTTTCTTTTTTTTTTTTCCCCTCCCATTAGATTCTAAAATGATTAGCCATGTTTCTCCTTGTGTTGGTGGGGGTGTGGGGAAGGGGGCGCCTTCAGAAACTAACGCTCAGCCACTCCTTGACCTTGACCATGCCTCACTTTCCCAGTCAGGGAAATGGACAATGATCTTACCTTGTGGTCTGTAAGAAGCTACCCCCTGCCCCCCCAGTTTTAAATGTGCTCACCAATTCCAGAGGTAAAGAAATAAACCAGTGGGCAGAGAGCTCTATCCATAGATATTCATCAGAGAAATGTTCGCAAAAATAAGAAAAAATAAGGGAAATAAATCCAAATGTTTATTAATAGGGAACAGAATGATTAGATTATAATCCATCTATTTATGGAATGCAGTCCAGCACTTAGATTAGATGGGCTGGAGATGTTTGTGTGGACAGGAAAAGTTCCCCATGTCACTTTGATGGATGAACACCAGTCACATGACAGCCGCTACAGAGAGATTCCATTGATGTGAAATTGTAAACACGGATTTGGAGGTGTGGGCACGCATTGAAAGATGCATATAGGGGTGCTCACCAGAATGCCAACGGTCGTTTGCTCTTTATCATCTTCTTTATACTTTTTTTGGTATTGTTTAAACTAAAATGCAAATGCACATGTATAAAGTTGTTTTTAAAAAGCTTACCACAGCTATTTCTTTTCGTTTCAAGTTCAAAGGCAGTAAGCGCTGAATGGAAACATGGAGGCCTCACTCTCTGTGCCTGGAAATGGACCAGGGCACAGTGACAAACTGGGGGTACTCAGGGGGGTGGGAAGGCTCCAGGGAGGGCACAAGGGAGTGCAGGAGGGGTCCAGGGGAGTGAACCACAAGGCGGGAGGCAGCTAGAAAAGCAGGTCGAGCCTAGGTCTTCATGCTGGAAGAGCGTGATTTTATTTGGAAGGTGCCGGGGAGCTCAGGCCCTGCCCTGGTACTGCTGCCC
>PVIW01012480.1:0-31886 GCA_004026585.1 Noctilio leporinus
TTCCAGGTATGTGCGCCCTTGGTGAGCCTGTGGAAAGGCCGAGGGGAAGGAGCCTTGCTGTCAAGGTTCAAGAAGACGCTCCTTCCCTCCCTCCAGTGCCACTTGACAAAGGATGTGATGAGTTTGGACCTGCAGTGAGGCTGCAATGTTTGAACATTCATTTCCAGAGTACACAAGGGATGTCTCAGGTGACCTTAAGCAGGACAGTTAGGTCAACTTGTGGGTGACTTAAATGAACCATTTGGGTGGAGAGGCTTGATGGGGAGGCTGGTGAATTTACCTCTGGATGAAAAGACTCTGCACAGGTATGAAGGGTGGGGTCCTTCTAAGTGTATTGTTTTAACCGACTGTCATACAAACCCAGAGAGGCCGTCTGGGAAAGCATTATTATTCCCAGCTTGCAGGTAAGACAACTGAGGCCCAGGCTTGCAAAAAATCACACAATTAGTATGCTGCAATTTAGGATTCTTATCTCATTCCATAGGCATTTATTATCTCTCATAGGCCTCCTCTCTCCTGTGTGCCCACTCAGTCCCACATGCTTGTTCCTGGCCTACTGTTGTATTTATCATGAAGGACTTTAACCATCTACCTACTTGTCTTCCTCATCTCCTGAACTATAAGCTCCATGCAGGCAAGTATCTATCTGTCTTGCCCTAGTTGAATCCCTAGTACCTAGTACCAAGAAGACACTTAATAAGCACTTGGGGAACAGATGAATGGAGATAACTCAAAAAATGATGCAGAAGGGCATTCTAAAAAGAGCTCAAATGAATTCTTTCGGATGAATGCAAATTACATTATCCCTTTTCCAAATCTTTGCATCTTATAACCCTGTTCTTCCCAAAAGAGAGCATGGTTGTGGAAAAATCAACACACTGCATTCCTGTGGAAGAAACAAAGCCTATTACTGAGATGAGTCAGCAAGACCTGAGATGAAGCCTGGTTACTATCACACTCTCCAGATAAAGCCCTTCATGTGACTAGTGCCAATCCCGACTCTGTCACACTCCCTTGGCAATTCTCACCACCTCCAAAGACTAGAAGTGATTAACCTTTGACTTCAAGTTACCACACTAAAGTGAAAATGAAAGTGAGAGGAGCCCACTGACTCTCAGGGTGGTGAAATACCGAAATAGATTCCTAAGTGTCATTGAGAAGTCTTTTGTTATTGAAGAAAATCTTCAAAAAAGCAATAAAAATTTATGAGGACTACTTGCCCTCCTGAGGTTTTGTTTGTTTGCTTGTTTAACTATAGCATCCCTACTTCCCTTATTATCCTATATTTTAAATAAACACTATTGCTCCCACTTCCTTCATCTCAACATCTCCTTTCAAGCCACAGCTATCTGGTTGTTCCAGCCCCACCTTCAGAATCAGAACCATGAAACATTTGCAAACTTGTGGTTTTTCAGAAACTTGGCAGAAGGTCTGTTCTCCATAGTGATGGCATCCATTTCCCCATGTGGGGAAAATGCCAGTCGCTAGTAACAGTATCTGATGCTAAGCAACCAGAGTGGTTCCAGGAGGCTGTGCTGTGTGTGAAAAGAACACCAAACAGGAGTTTGAAGGCAGTCTGACCTTGACTCTTCCACACACTTCAATGTGACCTCAGATAAAGCCCACGGCCTCTCTGATACAGTTTTGTTTTCTCATCTCTGAAGTGATCATAGGCCCTTCCAGATTCTGGGTGTTAAGTTCTGCTGTACTTCTGCCAACCTTCACTGGGAGTGCAGGGGGCAGGGGACAGAGGGCACGTGATCAGGAACTTGTAACAACCGTAGAGCTTTTTTTCCTAGACTAACAGAGTGGACTGTTTTTCCCCCCTGTTCCAGAAAAACTAGAAAACAGAAAAACAGAGTCAATCTGGGTCAACACTGAAGGAAAATACGTATTAACTAAGAAGCCAATACTCTGTCCACAAAAAAAAAAAAAAGGATAAAGCTAAAGAATAAGAAACCATTGCTAATCACTAAAAAAACAAAAGTCACAAAAGAAAAATGATGCAAAGTCATTTATGTTTAACCTGCTATAAATATAAATAACCAAGAGAAAAGTTCACTGCTTGAACCATCTGTGTCTGGTAAGCATAAGTTTAAATCCTGGGACCATCTGCTCAACTGGAATGCAATGCTGTATCAATATGCCAAATCACAATTAGGATCTCAAGGACAGCAGTCTTGCAGCATAGAATCTAAATATCGACCATTCCTTTTATAGGCTGAGAAACTAGAGCCAAACCAGCTTGGCTGGTCATTATTTTAGTGCTTCATGTTCACCCTGATTAAGACCAAATAAAGATACTTAACTGACAAAGCCACAAGTAACCAGACTTTCATAGTAGGTGAAACATTCTGGGAAGGGGCCCAGAACCTAGGATTGATGAGAAGGAACAATGAAGGCAGAGACTCAAAGGAGAGATTTCATAGTATTTTCATCCACCTACGGCTAGTCACTGGTTCTGGACCACCTGACCTACTGCCATGTATTATGCACAGGGTATTTTTCAGTGGGGAGTGGGCAAGCCATCAAAACATAGTCCTACACAGAGACAGCTCCTGTCAATATAATCAATTCTTAAATTGTCAGACTTTGAAGATCACCTAGTCCAAAGACTTGACTTTAAAGCTTTGTGGGTAAGGAAAACACATGACGACTTTCATCCTCTCAAGTTACTTAAGCTATTGTGGGTTTTGTGCTTTTGAAAATAATAATCAGATATTAAAATACTTCCAAACAGCATGAGGCTTGTTTCCACAGGGATAAATTTCCAATAGTGAACCTCAAAACCTGTCTGAGGTGTAATAGGGATTATAATTTTCCATCTAAAAAGCTAAAAAATATCTATTTTTTGTAATATTAACAAAAACAAAAGCTAGTATTTGTTAGGGACTTACCATGAGCCAGGTCTTTCACTAAGCTCTTTGTATTCATAATTTCATTTACCTTTCTCACTAATACCATAAAGTAGGTACTGTCATCATTCCCATTTTATAAACGAAGAAACTGAGGCATCAAGAATTTAAGTTGTATGCACAGGGTCAAACAAGAGTAAGTGGTAGAGCAAGGTTCTGACCTAGTCAGACTAATTCCACAGCTCCTATGCTAGTTAAAAATACAAAACAAAATAAGACTAGCAACAAAATATGGAAATCAAGAGCTCAATAAATTAACTGAAGCTCCTGGGCTAATTGAGAGATAGAGAACTTTAGTTTCTCTTAGCTATGGACAGGGAAGCTGTGACCTTGGGAGAAGTACTAGCCCCTCCAAAGAAGGGGGAAGCATGAGACTATTTTTTAACCCAGAGGAATGAATTATTAAAACGTTGAAATAATTGAATCAGTAGACTAAATTCTGTGCATGAAAACAAGATTATCACACATGCAAAATGATTCCACCTGAAAGTACAAACTGAGAACGTTTTATCCCATCAACTGGGTGTGCCTGTACACTTCCATAGGGTGGAAATTGAAATTGAACTTGGCTTTAGTGAGGCTAGTGTGTGTATTTCCTGGCAATTGTTTATTTAGAGCTTATTGGATAGCTTTTAGCTTTTATCCAAAAAGACAGTTGCTGATGTATTTCTGTTTTCATTAGTAGAGAAAGGCAAAAGGCTGAGGTTCCTTTAGGGAGAGATCAGTTTTTGGCCCACCTCAGTAATGCATTTTTTTTTTAATCATTCTGAACAACTTTTTTCCTTCTTCAGAAAAGATAGGGATTGTGATGTGCATGGTTTATATAAACATTAACAACTTCTTAGTACAGTTTTAGTTTCCCAAGCATTTTCCTATAGACATCTTCCTGTTTGAGCCACGCAACAGCTTTCACTGTGTGTGGGAAAGCCGAATCAGTTTGTTCAGTGACTGGTCAGAGTGCGCCAAGCTGGTACGTACAGCTGGAATCCAAGTCCAGGGTCTTCTGCTAAACCACCACTGTGTTCACCTGTCTTTGTGGTTTGAGTGAGCATGCTTACAAACTTACATCATTGACTCAGCACTTCTTTAAATAACTTGTAATCCTGGATGGAGAAGGCATAAGCAGTAAATAGGAGCTATTTGACCAAGAAAAACTGAATATTTTTAAAATGCAAAGCATTATAGCTTACACTTTTCTGTACTTTTTCTTGTGGAATGAGGCTGGGGAAGTAGCTTTAGAGATACATGGCCAGAGTCTCTACCAAATAGGAAGGTTTGAACAATTCATCTTGACTTTTGAATTTGGAACATTCAAAGGCAACACCTAAAGCAGAAATAATTTCCTCCGCATTACAGAATCTTGGCTGCTGATACAGCACCTGTTTGGCATTGGATGACTGGGAATACAAAAGCTTCTGTACAAAAGCTAAATACAGTGATTGAAGATTATATCCTTCACAATACATCATCTCCTCCTGTTGTTATTTATTTTTTGCTTAAGCAGATAATATTACAATTATGTTTTAATCCTCAGAAACTTTTGTCTGACAAATAACTACTATGGTTTCCTAGGTGCAAAGCAGGAACTGTGGAATATTAAATGAAGAGTACTAATTATGTTTTCATTCTTTCTCTTTTTCCTCCCTTTCTTGCCAGGACAGGAGAGGATTTCACAACTAAATAAAACTGGCCAGCACAATCCAAACACCTGGGCAATTTTGCTTTCTTTTTCTATGTAAGCCGGGTTCTTTTACATTTCTTAGCTGCCCTGTTTATGTGGGACCTACAGGGTATAAAATCCAAGTGGAACAATGGATTCTATTTAAAGTGCAAATAACATAACAGCACAGTCCCTTGGGGAAAGCACTATTGATGGACAGGACCTAAAGTCATTGTCACTAAACTCTCTTGTCTTTTACAATAAAATCAAGTAAAAAGTGGGTAAGATGGAGAAAAGAAAAAAAGGAGAGGGCTGACACACAAACTTCAAACATCTCTTTTCTTTTTTCTCTTCCCCAGGCTCAGAAAGAAAGTACTGACAGGTTAGACTCCCTGTTGGTTGTAAAATTTAGATAGAAACAGTTGACCTTGATGGTATCAAGCCCCTACAATAAAGATTTTAACATAATAAGATAATGAATTTAAAATGACAGAATCAGAATTTGTCTTGGGATTGAAAAAAAATGACAAAGATCACAACCCTCATTCCCCCCGTGTGGAAATGAAGAGATTTAAAAAGCAGTTAACTTTCATAATTGACGTCACTTTCTTTTATGTAACAGTGATATGGTTTCTTCTATGAAACTGGAGGCCTACTCAAGCTGGAAATATGGCAAAGTACTTATCAAAATCTATCAGACATAATTCTAACAGTGATTGGAAAACAACTTCACTGCCTGAAACAAAGGGCCCACGTTTTCAATCTTGCATTAAAAAGTAACTACAAAATCTCAGGGTGTACCCATGAATCCATCCATACATGATGTCAGTGAGCAACTTGAGGCTCCATATAATGGGACCCTCTATGGCTTGACTTCTCTAGACAGTAGCCATTAGCTGCAGGTGGCTACTGAGCACCTAAAATATAGCTAGTGGGACACCTGAAATATAGCAAGTAGGACTGAAAGACTTGGTTTTAAATTTTCATTTAGTTTTAAGATTTTATTTATTATTTTAGAGAGGGGAAGGGAGAGAGGGAGAGAGACATCAATGTATGGTTGCTTTTCACCTGCCTCCAACTGGGGGACCTGGCTGGAGAACTGGCTGGAGACCTGGCTGGAGACCTGGTTATGTGCCCTGAATGGGGAATTGAACCAGCGACCTTTGGGTTCACAGGCACCAGCCTTACCCACTGTGCCACCAGCCAGGGCCTTAAATTTTCATTTAGTTTTAATGATTTTAAATTTAAAAAGTGAAGCAATGAAAAATATTTAGAAGTATATTAAAATAAGGTATTTTTGATATATTGGCTTATATAAAATGTTTTCTTCAAATTTATTTTACTATTTCTTTTTTCATGTGGCTACTAGAAAATATAAAATTGTATACACGGCTCACTTAGCATTTCTATTGATGAGCATTGCCTTAAGGACGGCCAGATCCACTTTAGGGAGTAATCTAAGACTCTAATCTTAGAGTCCATCAAAAGGTGTTAATTTGCCAGAAAGAAAAACCTGTCGGTAGCCTAGCCTCCTGGCATCATAGCCACATACTCCTTAGAGGCTGAGAGCCCAGGTTTCTGAAACCCATGGTTCAGGTCTGGACCCCCCCTTTGATTTTTACTAGCTGTGTGACCTGGGACAAGTTGCTTAGCCACTTTGAGCCCATTATTTTGACTATTCAAATAGTGAATGTAATACAGTTACCAAGTAAATGCTCAGGATATAGGGAAGGGCGAACATAGGTTTACAAGTATAAGCCCGCGAAACGCAATTTATTCTTGTATTAGTATTAATTATTGCATTATTTTCCACACGAAAACTGTAAACCTACTTTTGTCCCATTCTGTATACTAGCTATTGGTGGGATTCAAATGTTGGAAAATTTTAGTTCCAGGTAACAGATAATAAGCTTAGTAACCAATGGAAGTAAAAAGCTGTTGTTTCAGGAACTGGAGGTATGACCCACCTTGATTCTAGGAAACCTAAGCAATCCCACCTTTGTGCCTCAGAAGGACTGTAAGCCATCAAGATGGTATTTGAACCATTGAACTCCCAGTGAATGAATACACTCAGGACCCAAAGACCTCTGTCCAGGACACAGATGAAAGAATGCTGCAGCTTTTATCTGATTAACTTTTCCTGAATTCCAAACCCCTTACATACACCCTCCTTCTCCTCATTAAAAGGGCCCATTTATAATGGAATTCAAGAATTCATTAGGGTACAAACCTGCTATCTTCACAGATCGCTAGCCATCTGAATAAAGTACCCATAAAGATTCAATCCCTATCTCTGCTTATTGCATCTGGTAGATGACAGGCAGCACGAACACTGGCTTTTCCAGTTTTCCTATTACTATCATCCCTGTCATTAGCATAAGTTTTGTTATTTGAACATTATTAGGTTATCTGAAATTCCAAACATGAATGTATGAAGATTCATATATGAATATAAGAAAATTGACCACATATATGCATTTACAAGGAAATAATAGTCTCTCCTTTGGCAAGCCATCAAAGTAGCAAGAACATTCTCTTTAGGAACAGATGGATGTAGTTTGCTAGTTTACCACATGGAGTTAACTTGTGTTTGCACTTGCCTTGCCATTAGCTTTTGTATAAAATTGCAGATCAACAATGTGTTAATGAAGAGTTAGAGAAAACCTTTGTCTTTTTTTCCTATGGTGCTTCTATTTCTGAAACACTCCTGACAGTAGCACTGAACAAAGGTATATCAGAAGATAGGGAGTGATTTTGTCTACTTCTACCAAGTTCAGCCTATGCAAATCCCATAAGCAGTATTTATTTATGGAGAATGACTTAAGCTTATACTGTTTTGGCTCCTCTAACCTACAGGGTAGGAGTAAATACTATGGACTCTATTACTAGGTTAAAGCCTAGATAGAAAGGAATTACAATATTTGTAGGAAATAACATTTTAAGATAACATATATATTTGTATGTAAATTAGCCAGTCCATCTGTGTCCCCCTCTGAAATGCAAGCTTCATGAGAGCAGAAACTGTTCTCCCTGAATCCCTAGTACTCAGAATATATCTGGTAGAAAGCAGGTATTTCATACAAATTTATCAAATAAATGAATGAAGAGAGACTCAGTAAGCCATATAACTGAAAAGGAGAAATTTATGAGAATGGGCCCAGGAAAGTATACCACAAATCAGATATCTTAAGGCATTACATAAGCACTGAGCCAACACTGATATAAATTTAGCTAACACTAAATTAGCAATAAAAACAGAAGGAAGATAAGAATGTTGTGTGGATAGTAGGTGCCTACAAACCTCCCCACTATCTAGAATAGAATCCAGTAGAATCGCATGTCCGATATGGTCCTTTGACATCTGCTGTCTACTTAGCTCTCTAGACAAAGCTTTTGTCTGCTCCCTGCCCCAATGTTCCAACCATGACTTTGAAGAAGCAAGCCACACTCAGTCTCCTTTCCATGCCATGGCATCTGCTTATTCTACTGCCTTGAACACTATTCTTTGTATGGTCTACCTGATAAACTCCTCATTCTCCATACTTTGCTCAAGAACTGCCAGCTCAGGAGAGACATCCCTAATCATTCCACTGAAGTATTTCCTCTTCTATTTTTTCCAACACCTATATCATTTCAACATTATACAATATATATATTCACACATAATACATCCTTTAAATCATATATAAATATCCCGTTGCATCCACTAAACTGGATACTTATACTTTACATGATAGACATTGCCAAATAAGAAAAAATAAACAATATTCTAATTACACCTCTCATTTTAGACAATAGCTTTATAACAGGGTTCTTACATTTTATACCCTTTTTTTAAGTACAGTTTTTTTTTTGTTGTTGTTGTTTTTTCTTTCCTAATTGAAAACTCACTCAACTGGCTTGAATCCAATGGTATTCACCTGAGCCTAAAAATTTGCCTCTTTCAGCATGCTTAAAAGATTTCCATCTTCATCTCAATTATATTAAGCTGAAGACATATATGATTCTTACCATCAATATCAGCACTTCCACTTTCTGTTCTCTACTCATTTTTTATAAAATAATAAGGGCAAGCTGCAATAAAATATTCAAATAATTATTCAAACATGTTCATACTGACATATGATAATCAGCTGAAACTGAATTCTCAACTGCAATTCCACACAATGCTTTTCATCCTTGTAGCCCTGGAACGTGTGATGGTGCAGTACACTGGGGATTAATAAGCACTTAATAAATCTATGTTGGTATACAAATGACACAGACATTTGAAAATCCCCTGACTCTAGTTAGTTATTTCCTCACCAAGGATATGTTTTTATTACCCACAACTTGGTATGTGCCATGACTCAGAATCAAACTCACTACCGTGTGTGTGTGTGTGTGTGTGTGTGTGTATCTATGTCTGTGTGTCTGTGTGTGTATATAGGACAACATTCCAACCAATGGGGTCACCCGGCCAGGGCATCCCAACTCCCTTTAATTAGATATCACTTAGAGGCATGGAAAAACATATAATACCTAGGAGCCATTGCACATGGTGAATAAGAGAAATGATTTTTTAAAGATTTTATTTATTATTTTTAGAGAGAAGGTCAGGAAGGGAGGAAGAAAGGGAGAGAAACATCAATGTATGGTTGCCTTTTCACCTGCCTTCAGCTACAGACCTGGCTAGAGACCTGGCTTGCAACCTGGTTATGTGCCCTGGCTGGGAATCGAACCAGCAACCTTTGGGTCCACAAGCCAGTGCCTTATCCACTGTGCCACCAGCCAGGGCAAGACAGATGATTCTTACAAACCAGATTCAAATCATGGTGCTGATGCCTCCTACCTGTGAGACCTTGGACTTATTTACCAACTCTTAGCCTCAATTTTTCATTCTACAAGAATAACAGAGTTGTTACGAAATTGAAAGAACATAATTCTTGGTGCTTTTAACATCTACACAGATAATTTTTGAATACGCCCAACCCCTCTTTCTTCCCACCATCACATCCTCCACACTCCCTCAGCCATTCACTTTCAAGGTCATGCCCTGAACTGTTACTAACTGCTTGACACTCTGTGAGCTCCTTTGCAAACATCCCACATCACCTCCAGTCTTTTTAGCTTACCTTTTCCAGTTCTAGATTCCAACTACCCTTTCACTCCATTGTGATCTTCATCTCCTTCATGTCCTCACTGAATTTCTTTCCTAAATGAAATTTAATGGTCAATATTTTGATAGCTCTCTTGGATACATATTTAACTCTTCTGCCTCAACTTTGCAAAAATCTCAGGCCTGCTGGTTAAGGTGAATCTGGGCCTGCTCCTCACCTGCATCCAGGCAGCTGTACTTCACTGGAGAAAAATGTACAACCAAGCTCGCTTGAAATTCATGGTCACTTGCTTCAAACAAGTCCTTAATGCTTCCAGTCAATTCACTTGCCTTAAATAATTATTTTATACCATCTTTTCTCTCTTCAAACCTCAAACACTTCCTTCTCCATCCTCAGTCTTTCAGCTTACCTTCCTGAGCAAAATAGAAACACACTAAAGGGACCATCAACAAGCTTCCACCAACGCATATCAACTAACTGAGTCTGTTCCCATACATTCCATTACAATTTGTTATATACGTAAATGCTATTGCTGTATCTATTACACATATACTCTGTATTTCTACAGCCCGTTCCTACTGATGAACTGACAAGGCTAATAAGAAAGAATAAACTCTTTCTTACTTATCCAAGGATGTAACTCCAGCTCTCTCTCTTCCCCTGTATTGTTGATTTTTTCCCTACCCTCTGAATCCGTCCTATCAGTATACAGATATGCTATTTCTTCTACCATCTTAAAAAAATTCCTCTTGATCTCATTTTCTATATTTCTAATTTCTATATTTTACTTTATAGAAAATGTCTCTATAAATGTATCAAAGAACTACAAAAAGTGGGGCTAAGCAAGAGTCTATACATCCTCATCTCCAAGGTTCTACGATTATCACTGAGAGTTCAAGTGGAAATGGGTTGAGAGGGTCAATTGGTTTTAAGAATCATGTTTCCTAGTTTTGGTTGGAGACTTGCTGTTGTATAATGGAAAGATAATTCTAAAGTAACATAAAACACTTGTACTAAAATTATATTCTTAAGTAACTCTCCCCAAATTTAAAACTAGGCAAGCTGTTGAAACAGGAGCTTGTTTGCAGGATGTTTTATTACTGAAACAGTTTCAGGCTAGTCCTAGGTTCCTGCTTAAATGTGCCTTCTCTGGGGACCCACAGTGCCCATCAGGGCATTTTGATTCACCCTGTTTAAGACTACCTTACTCACCTCAGTTTTGCTACTGATTCTAGAAACAGAAACCACTAATGCATCATTGTCATTTTAATTAGTTTTTATAACTTTCTGTCTTCTTGGGTATTTGATGGAGTCAAGGAAATAAGGATAAGCCTTTCCTATTCCATTTCAAATGCTTTTGACAGATATCTCTGTGTACTATGAATCTTGTGCCTTTTCATATCTCTGGTACCTAGGCAATCAAATTCTTAAAAATAATGCTGTGTAGGAGTCTCTGGAAAAAGAGTTTGCATCCCAGAAGTTCTGTGTGGGTAACTGAGGACAGATTTGCACATTTCAGCCCAATCTGGTTTCAATTTTTTTAAGCCGTACTAGGGGAAAATTGTGAAATTCGAAGGGGAGAGAGAATGAGAAATCGGGCCTGTCCAGCACCTTCTGCCATCCCACCCGCTGCTGGAGGCTGCGTGTGGGCCCCGCACTTAATCACAGGAGGCGGTTCTCTTGAAGAGCTGCTCTTGGCAGTTGGAGAAAGATCTCACTGCCATCTGGTGTTTCTGTGTTATGGCAGGACAGTCAAGGGTGCCGGAATTGGGGTCAGGGCAACTGGGGTGTGAATTCTGCTTGTATCAATTGGGAGATCACATAGCAGTAATTGGGTCTGTGGGGTAGCGAGGGTTATCATATAGATAGCCCATCATCTATCACACACCATTAATCTCCATCAGTCCACTGTAACCTCCACGCTTGATATAAATGAACTTTTCTCAAACTTAACACTAGTAGGTTTTTCCCATACAGAAATTCTGAAGCAGCCATGAACAGTGATCTCGAGCCAATGAAACCCATCTAAGTCTCAGTTACTTGTTGTAGAGGATTCGTGAAGACTAAATGAGAAACACTTGGCATGATACCCAACACAGAGTTCAATAAAGGATAGCTATGATTATTGTTGGTAGCATCTCAGGGTTCAAATATATGCCACTGCTTACCTGTGCTTTATGACTGCTCAGAGGACTTCAGCTTCAAATTAAGATAGCAATCATTTGATTACATTGCATCTGCTTGTTTAGAAGAAAATTTGTTTTCCCATAAAAGGAAGCAAGTTACCACAGCAATTCACAGGCTATGCACAACATAAAAATACAGCTACGATAAAAAGAAAGTAGTCTTACTGTTTTTTATACAGAAGAATATGGCTGGTATGCATGATTATTTGCAAACACCCCAAAACGGATTTTTTTTTTTTTTTGTTATAATTAATTCTGCATGTCAGGAGAGAAAGCACCATTTCAATCACAGCTTGTATCACAGTTGCTCAAGCTCTGTGGAGGAAATACACATTATATTGATCTAATAAAATAATATACCAACCTTAGGCTTTATTCACAGTATTGGAAACAATTCCAAAGTACTAGGTAGAAAGCAGATAAAGTGGATTGTAAAGACCATTGTCCATGCTTTCTTTCATTGCTTAAGTTGTTACCAAAAAAAAAAAAAAAATGTGCAATGAATAATTAAGGTGGCTTTCTCTGTAACGTGCCAAAGATTGAAGCAAAATTAATTTATTTTTGCTCTTTTACTTTTTTAATAATTGCCTTTCTCCAGTTCACCCTTCACTGAAATTTGTCCTGAGTACTAAATGGTAAGTCTTATGAAAATAAAAGAAATAGGAAGGCTAAGAACCTGACCAAAAATGTAGCAAGGCAATTCTTCAAAGGATATAAACTCAACATTTGATTAAAATATCAGGGTTAGGATTTTCCAAACAGTCACACTGAGCCCTAGGTTTCCTGGAATTATCTTAAGAACCACCAGAAATAAAGAAAGAAAGGGGGAATAGGGATGAATGCCTTATGCCCAATTCCCACTACAACCCACACACAGTCACTTCAAAAGATTCTGTATGCTAGCTTCTATCTAGGCCTTTGCTTAAAGCCTGGAGACTCAAAGATGGGAAACAATCACCAAATCATGAGATTCCCTCCCCTCCCAGGATACTCTGATTTTGTAAATCAAGTTGGTACTCTCTCTAACATCAAAGATGTGCTTCAAGCTTCCATCGGTGTTGGCATTTATGGGGCCCCAATAAGGGACTTGTCTGTGTCCATTTGGTCAGCACATCTAGACCGAAGTGGGAGATCACCACATAAGAGGAGACCAAACAGAGCTGGCATTGCAGCCCCGTTAAGACCTCCCTGCTTACTATTACCATTGGTCTCTGAATGCTGGAACAACTTTCTAAATAAGCAGATTTAATCTCTTGCTTTTGGGGTGTAGTTATTTTTCCTTAAGACATTCTCTAGATGTTCACCATGCCAAGGAAAAATCTGCCTGAATAGAAGACATTTCATCAAGCACCATAGTCACTTTGCGTGTCATCTCATTTGCCACCCAGTGTCCTCTGAGACAAGGTCCACCATTCCTGTTTTACAACTTACCAGAGGCTTGGAGGGGTTATGTGACTCATGGGAACCGGTTTCCCACTATTGTCTATACCTTTTATCCTTCCTCTCTCTTGGAGTTTAAGTTGTTCTTTTCTTCTTTCCCCCCATTTATTTCTACTACAGTAGCCAAAGAATATATGAGGCCTGTCCCGGAAGTATCCAGCAAATGTCAATATGATAAAAACTGTTTGCACAGCCGATACTTTTGGGACAGACCTTGTATATCTACAACTGTATGTGTCTGTATGTATACAGTATGTAGCAATTTTAGGACTATATAAATGTAACTACTCCTTAACAGTTAAGCAAGCTGGGTAGGAAAAGGGTGCGGGGCTGGATAAAACAAGATGAAGGGCCAGATTCAGCCCTCGGGCCTTGGGTTCACCACCTGTGTTCTAAGTCATCTTAGGCTATAGCTTTTATGACTTCATCAGCCATTTAGTATCTTAAAGTCAACAGTGCATTAAAGACCTTAGCATTTTCTCCTCTCTTAGCATTAATGTAAAATCTGGTTTCATTTTCTGATACCCTAAATTCAGATTAGGTGCCCCCTCTCCATTCTCATTACACGTACCCATTACACTGGATTGAAACTGCCCACTTACTAGTCTAATCTTTTCCTAAACCATATGACCCATGAGTATATTGTTCACAAGAGACCCTGGAACTGCATAGTAAGTACTCAACAAATATTTCCAGGAAATGTTTGAGCCAACCATTGCAGAGATGTAGGAAAGTAACAGAAAAAAGCAAACAGCATAGCAAGGTCAAAGTAGTGCTTGGCATTTGCTCACATGCCAGAAGGTGGTAAACATTTCTGTGCCTATGAAAGGAGGTCCTTCTAATGAAGGAATGTCAAGATGTTAGAAAATAAGATACACACACACCCCTTACAGAAAGGTACAGATGAAGGAAAGTTAGAAGTGCCTGCAGTTAGATCTGGGTGCATTGTGAGTCCCTTTCCTGGCTGACTGTGGAGAAGGACAGTACTAGGAGATCACTAGCATAAGAACTTTGTGAATTAGGGTCTTGACTCTTTAAAAGTCAACCCTCTTGAACCTTTGGTAAAATTGAAAACTAGCAAAGCCACTATGGAAAACTGTGAAGGGACCTCAAAAAGTTAAAAATAGAACTACCATACAATCCCACTTCTGGGTATTTACCCAAAGAAATCCAGCATGCTAACATGAAAAGATATATGCATCTCTTTTTGCAGCATTATTTACAGTAGCCAAGACGTGGAAGCAACCCAAGTGCCCATTGATAAATGAGTGGATAAATAAGATGCCATACTTATATACAATAAAATATTACTTGGCCATAAATGAAGAATGGAATTGTACCATTTGTGACAACATGGATAGGCCTAGAGGGTATTATGCTAAGTGCAATAAGTTAGAGAAAGATGAATGCCATATGATGTCATGTATATGTGGAATCTAAGAAACAAAATAAATGAACAAACAAAACAGAAATAGACTCACAGATAAAAGAGAACAAACTCATGGTCCCCAGGTGGGAGGGGGTTAGGAAGGCGCAAAGGTGAAGGGATTAAGAAGAACAAGTTGGCAATTACAAAATAGCCACGGAAATGTAAAGCACAGCATAGGGAATATAGTTAATAATATGGTAATAACTATGTATGGTGTCAAGTGGGCACCAGACTTATGGGGGGTCACTTTGTTATGTCTAACCTCTATGTTGTACACCTGAAACTAATACAATATTAAATGTGAACTGCAACTGGAAAATTTTTTTAAATGTTAAAGAAAACCACTTAGTAAATGGGGAAAAATAACTTGTTTGCATACAGATATATATATATATATTTATTTAAAGATTTTATTTCATTATTCTTAGAAGGAGGGGAAGGGAGAGAGGCAGAGAGGAAGAGAGACATCAATGTATGGTTGCTTTTCACCTGCCTCCAGCCACAGACCTGACTGGAGACCTGGTTTGCAACCTTGTCATGTGCCCTGGCTGGGGAATCGAACCCGACCCTTGGGTTCGCAGGCCGGCACCTTATCCACTGTGCTACCAGCCAGGGCCGGATATATTTTTTATCCACCTCAACTGAAAAAAACTAATAAAGGTACTTTATAGACTAAAGCAGGTCCTCAGTAAATGCAAAGCAATCAGATCTTTTCAAACAAATATTTTACATTACTGAGCAACTGTGGGCCTAAGAATGGACTTTAAAATGTTGGAAGTTTCACATATAGCATGTCATAACTGTTCCATGTCACAGGAGTATCTATACAGAAAAACCAACTTAGAATTTTCTAAGGCATACTTTTCTTACATAAATAGGAATCAATACCTTCCTATTTCACTGCAGCCTGACAGATTTTACAACTCCACACAGGTATTCCTCTGTTTAAAAAACAAAAATACAAAAAAACAAACAAACAAACAAAAAAACACCTGCCTGGTGGCTCAGTGGATGAGATGCCGGCCTGCGAACCCAAAGGTCGCTGGTTCAATTCCCAGCCAGGGCACATAACCAGGTTGCAAGCCAGGTCTCCAGCCAGGTCCATGACTGGAGGCAGGTGAAAGGCAACCATACATTGATATTTCTCTCCTTCTCTGCCTTCCTTCCTTCTCCTCTCTCTAAAAATAATAAATAAAATCTTTAAAAAAAAAAAAAAAGATATTTCACCTAGTTAGCTAGAAAGCAACTTAATGAAAAATGAAATCTATTTGCCATTTGCATTACAGTACAAATTTGCAGGCACATGCCCACAGGAATATTTCTCCACCTGATGTAACTGAATGCTTAACTGGAAGAAAATGAGCCATGATGTTTGACTGGTGATTGATGTGTTTTGCATTGCAGACCAACTTCTTTTCTGTTTGCCTCCTAATTTCATCAGTGTAACTAGTTCACTATCATATTACAGTGGATTATACTCAGAACACAAGGTCTCTATACCTTAGGGTGGGAAAATTACTAGAACTTCCTACTTTGGAATGGGACAGTGAAATAAAAATTTTAAAGAAGTATAAATTTCATTATATGGGGCAGTTTTTGTTTGTTTCAACACGCATAGAATCAACAGACTGGGCAAAGTATCCAAGAGGATGTATTAGAAAGAATCAGGTAAGTAGTTCGGACGAACCACCTGTGTCTTATTACACAGATGTAATAGGCCAATGATCAAATAGCTAGTGATCCAACTTCAAGTTGCCTAGGCTCTTAACCACCATATTATACTGCCTCTGACATTAATGAGCATTCATGTTTGTGGAAGGGAGAGAAGAAGAAATGAAATCCTTTAGCAATAACAAAATTAAGAGGATAACCTGGTCATTCTCAAAGCACATTTTACATTCCAGTAGAGTTTTCCTACTAAGGCTATTTTCTCAATTGTGTAGCACACTTTTCTGAATCCTGCATTTCTGCAGTGTTATTTCTTAACTCTGGGCACCCACCCGGCTTCTGTGTGCTGGGTGAACCAACTAAAAGGAGACCACAGGAGATCTGGCTGCCCATGTGTCTCTCAGTTCCCTGGAGCTAGACTCTCTGTGCAGGTGCTAAGAGCAAAGCATCTTCTGCTGAGAATTCCAATCTGCATGTAAAATACTCAGCCCAATACCAGAAGTGCTGAGTGATGTTAGGAAATGCCACTATAGCACTATTATTATTTAAAGCACCATCAATGCTCTTCAGTTCTTCTGTTAAGAGAGAATGTGATGATATGTTCAAGACAGTGGCACCATGACTGTAATAGAACTCAGTGGGCATTCATTTGTTTGTCCTTTGAAGAACTATTTATGGAGTACCTACATTGTTACCAGGTACTGTGCTAGGTATTATGATGAACATGAGAGACACAGTTCTTTTCTTCCCAGTGCTTCCAGCCTTCATGTTGGAGAGACAGTTAAATGAGCCAGTCTGATACAGTAGTATTTGTGCCATGGTAAAGAAAAATAGGATCATATGGGGCACAGATAAGGGGTGCCTTAATCCAACTACAGTGATTAAGAATGGCTTCCCCCAAAAAGTAGCCTTGGGAGTGGGTCCTGAAGTGTTTAGTTAATCAAGGCAGGCAAAGGCAGAAGAAGAAACTTCAGGTACACAATAGAAGAAACAAGTGTAGAACAGCATTCAGGAACCAAAAGAAGTCACAGATAGTAGGTTAAAAATGTGAGGGGCAGGATGGCAACAAGATTCTGGGTAGGGAAGCAGAGGTCATATCATGAAGGATTGTAGTTCATGGCAGAGTTCGTCTTCACATATAAAAGCAGCGTAAGGCAGTGAAGGACTTTAAGTGGAGGGGTGACATGGTCGGACTCACATTACAGAAATCTTATCATGCTTGCAATAGACAGAACAGATCCAAAGGGAACACCAACAGACGTGAGGCTAGAAGGAAAATGGAAGGTATTTTGCAGTCATCTGGAAAAGCAATGTCAGTGGTCTGCGCCAGAGTGGCATTCGTGGAAATGAAACGAAATGAATGGACTGGAGAGAGAAGAGGAAGAACCAATAGGACTCACCATAGGTTGGAGAGAGTGGCTGAGGAGAAGGAAGAGTCAGGGACATCACCCAGTTTTCATTCTTCCCCGGGCAACTGGGGGACTGAATTGTCATTTACAGAAAAGAACACACGGAGGGAAGCCAGTTGGAAAAACATGGATGGTGAGCTCAATAGCGCTTCAGCGTAGTTGAAAGAATTCAACACCACAAAATTAGAATAGCCAGGTTGCAAACTTTTCCCAGGTGGTCAGGACTCAGAGCATGTCTGAGTAGGCTCACTGCACCCTGGTAGTGGCCCAGTCTAATGATGACAACAGCAGGGAGACACTAGACAGTCCGTGAATGGCTGAAAAGACAAATGGAAGGTCTCTTTTTTTGCCTACCATATCATCAGAATCAACTTGGACAATGCAAACAATAAGTAAATCCCAACTGTTATTTATCTGTATGATAAATATTTTAAATTAACCAGAAAAGATGCCCTTCCCTTGCCTTCATAGCATAGCATTTCAATCAGCCAAAGCAAATGAAATGTGAGCTTGTCATTATTCATGAAGATTTGTTAGGAGAAATAATAAACTTAAATCTCATCAGGTCCTTGGAATCCAGATTCTAGATATAACAAAATCACAGAAAATAGAGGGGTCTGAAAAATATGTGTTTAGTGTATCATAGAGATCATAGAGATGATGTTTTTAAAAACTAAACCTCGTTAGACTATCAGGAGCATTTGGTCTTCTCTTTCCAATCATGGTCCTTTTTATTTTTATTTTTTTAGCATATCAAGGCCCTTGGGGGCAGTCTCAGAGACCTCCCTCTTCTGTGCCCATGGAGACACATCTCTTGTTGCCAAATTCATTCAGTAATGCTACAAACCTAGGAAGAAAATACTTTAATTGCCTGATAAAGAGATGGGCTCAGTTAATACATCTTGTTTGGCATGATAAAGAAAGCAACATAATAAAATGTTTTGCTAACATGCTTCCATTGCTGTTTTATTATATTGAACCCAATGCGCAGAACACAGCATCATTCTTCATCATCACCATTATCTGCCTAAGCACCACAGGTCTAAACTGACTTCATGATGAAGCTTTACTTCAACTATGCTATATTCTTAAATTACAAAGTAAAACACCTCAAGCTGTAAGAACACTTCTGCGTACAAGGTAACCTGATCCACAATAATGAAAAGGATTTTTATGTAAAAAAAAAACCTGAGAAAAGTAACACTATGCCTTAAAAGTGTCCTAACGATAATGACAGCACAGAATTTTTACTGACAAGGTGAACATCCACATAGAAAAGACAAAAGTCACCACAGGAAAAGATGTCAGCAGTAAAAACCAAACCTTCACAGTTTTGACAACACTGCTCTGTTGTTTCATTCTGAATGTGCCAATATCATATGTCTATTGGCAATAAAAATTGAAGTTATCATTGGAATCTTTCAAGTAACCAAAAGAAAAAGAGCTAAAATCATTTCAGGGTAGATGCATTTCTACTTGTTTTCCTATGAAAAACACACCCTCTTATTGAAGCTTTTTAAACATGTTTTCAACTAACATTTGACATTCATTACCCAGAATTCCACTTCTGGGTATTTATCTGAGGAAATCCAAAATATTAATTCAGAAAGGTATATGCACCCCTATGTTCACTGCAGTATTATTTATAATAGTCAAAATATGGAGGCACCCTAAGCTCTATGACAAGTGTGTTAAAATGATGTGATATTGAATTCACACATATACACACAGTGGAGTATTACTCAGCCATAAAAAAGAATGAAATCTCGTAGCTCTGGCTTTAGGGTTCCTCTTCTGCCGCCAACTCTGGGTTTAGCTATGGGGCTGTTTCACACATGGACAAAACTGGAGCTGTCTTGGTGAGGTAAGCCTCCTACAAATTTGGGAACCATGCTGATCAGGCATGAGAACACTGCAGTCAAGCTTCCCGGGTGTGCAGAAGAGTGAAGAAGCCAAAGGAACAACAACAAAAAAATAAGTCTTCCAAAAAATAAATAAATAAGCCTTCTAATGGGATACAAATAAGGTCAATTGGGGCTCCAGAATCACCCGTTAGTCTCAGCAATTTATTCCTTCTGGACACCAATTTCCTCGTCAATAAAAATGGCAAGTTGAAACGAATAAAAAAAAAAAAAAAGAATGAAATCTTACCATTTACGACAACGTAATGGATCCAGAGGGCATTATGTTAAGTGAAAAGTTAGAGAAAGACAAATAAATACATATGATTTCACTTACTGAAGCTTTGAAAGTCTGTGCTGCATTATTCACAGTGGCTAGAACCATATGTATATTCCTTCCCAATACATGGTCATGCCCTTGAATTCTGTGAGAAATCATTTCCTGATCTACTTTTCTCCAATACCCCATCTTATACAACAGCCCTGGACATATATACCTGGTAGGTAATGTAATTTAGAGACTGTTGTGGCAACAACCCTTTAAATCTAACGAAAGGAAGTAGAGAAGAAAGGTTAAACTGCACCTCTAAGAAGCAATGTATTGAAAAGGTGATGAATCACTATCTATAATTCACAGAGTAAGCATCCTATGAATTAAACTCACCACTTGTGGTCAGGTTATGAAGGTTCAATGAGAGGCAAATGCCTTTCAACCTGAGTGCTTTTAGGCATTTGTCTGAAGTAACTCACTCATGAGCAGGATTAAAGAAATGTGCATAGTTCTCTCCAAACAAGAACAATTTTCCCACTCCTCTGGGACCAGAAGATGGCTCTAAATAAGAGGTTCATTTACTTCCATGCACCTGTGATTCTGTTCCTAAGTGCTGTGAACGGCTATTGAGTATCTGGTTCAATATCAGGACTTCTCTTTTCCAAATTACTTAGTTCCCATTTCATTTAGAAGTGATTCAAGAAGGTCTTCTCTGATATATATGATATTGCCTTCTATCCAAGGTTTGAAAAGAATATAAGCAATTATTTTGCATGTTGGATGGGAAAGAAGGAAAGATACCTTCATCGTTTGAAATGAAAACAAAAGAGGTATTTAAAATACTTTGTGAGGCACTCCTAGAATAGGCATTTCTGTTCCTGTATCACTTTTTCTTGGTTGCTAATATGTCGAATCACCATCCCAGCATTTCACATGGCCTATTTTGCTGTGTAAGCAATGTAGACAAACACATTGCTTACCCTGCTCTTAAACACACAGTGTACAGGCATCTGTTGACTCTACTTGCTCATAATCCTACATTAACAGTCAAAACTACCTGATGCTGATCACTAATTCTAGGTCTACCTGAAGACTAAATGAGACAAGAATCTAGCCTATTAATAATACAGGGAGATTTTTGTCTCCTAATTTCCCTTGGAAAACTTGGGAGAAAGTTAGGTCAACAGGGAAAGAAAGGTCTGCCCCCATAACTGTGAACCACTAGGTACAATGTTACTTTTTTTTACTGTGATATTGCTCCAGGCAAAGTGACTCTGCATTATCATCCCTGTGTTTTTAGAAGAGTCTGGTTGCTTGGAATTTATCCCTTACATCTTGGATCTAAGGAGTTTCTCTCTCTCTCTCTCTCTCTCTCTTTCTCCATATGTGTGTGCATATAAAACAATTTAACATATAAAAATTTATATATTTATTTTATATTTTATCTGTTTCTTACATATAAAATTTAACCAAAGAAGTTGATCATATGTAAAAATTCATATATTCATTATATTTTTATATATATTGTTTATTACATGCAAAATGAACATAGCTGTAATTTAACCTAAGAAGAAGTAGAGTTGCTCTGCGAAGAACATCTTTGTGTGTGCGGGTGCAGACCGGGTTTTTGAGGGCGCGGGGTGCTTCCTGGGAAGCGTCCTGCAGCAGCCTAGAGTCCGGCAGGCTGCAGCTCCTGCCTCCCGCCCTCTGCGGTGCACATTGCCCTGGGGCTCTGTAGCTCTTCAAGGGGCTCCCTGGGGCTCCGAGAGGCTAGGGCTTGCTGGCCCAAGACCGCATGCAATCAGCTCTAGAACACCTCCCAATAGTTTCAGCCCATTAACCAGAGCACAACAGCTTGATGAATTAATGCTTATATAGGCACAGTTGGCAGCTTCTAATTAAATAATTATGGCTAAGCAGCTGCAAGGAAGCTGTTCTGCACCCTAGAAAGCCAGCTGTCATTCTTGTTGGTCCTAAGACAGAGGAAGAGTGAACACTGAGCTCTGGATGTTAGGCACAAAGGGGAAGTATATCACATGCAACATATATGCTGTGAAGTGTCAGGCTGCTGTGTATTTGTGCCAGCCTGTCCTTGGAGGCACTGACAGCAAACCGCTCCTTGGCAACCTCCTGGCAGTCCAACAATGGAAGAACAATTATATGATCAGGAGGACAGGGCACATCCAGAGCAACCTACAGAGGCCAGTGTTGGATGCATGAGTCACTGAGGGACACAGAAATGTCACTGAGCTAGCAGGTAAATACATTTCAGGTTCTGGGTCTCAGGTACATGGACAAATGGTTAGAAATCCACTGTGGTCTTCTCAGGGGGTAGAATTAATATGTTTTTATTTGAGTGAAACATTTTAAGATGCTATTTTCAAATGGTAGAAATGGGGAACAAGGTAAGTATCACAAACTTGATTTGAACTCCAAGGTACCTTTTTTCCAAAAGGTAAGAAGATACTTGTTCTACAGAATCACAGATAACGTCAGATTCTTCTACAGAAGGCTAAAAAGCTACAGTCTTATCTCTACTCTAGTGGGAAATTCACTAGAAGGAAGAAAGTGACATCTGAGCTCCAGCACAGGGGAAGGTACAAATTATAGATAAAGGTCATAAATAGGGTTATTGGACCAAATCATGCTTGTTTCTATATATGTATCATTATGCTTCAGAATAGCTGATTTCACCTTTCTCTACAAGCCATATGCCTTCACTTCTAAAAACCCAACGTGTGACAACTCGGTACAAGATTTGACTTCCCACTGACAAATTCACCAAGGTTCCAACACCATCTCCAAAGGAATAAGCACAACTGTAGGCGAAGATGAATCTAAGAAATTCATTTGTATCTTTATACGTAAATAAATTCTGGCACTGTAACCCCCTTAAATGTATGGGTTTGCCTTAAAGAAAGGCAGAAAACAGAATGCTAACGCTGGAAACATTTTATGAGTTCACTTCCCAAATCCCAGGCCTGTTGAAAATCAGCAATTAAATCAAGCATTAAAGTTTACGACTGATTTGCTGCTCTCCTTTCAAATGGAGATCAATGGCTTATAACTTATCTAAAATATGCCATTTCATAAAGCAAGGCAATCTGTACTGCAAGTTGTCACTGAGCAAATGGACTGACCTCCACAAAACTGAGTTAAAAAGCTTCAGTACAATAATATACTTCCCTTTTTGCCCTCAAGTTTCCTTTTATGTCAGGAATTCTATCACTTCCACCTCAACTGCCTAGGTGTTTGAATGTGATTGACAATTCTCAAGGACCTAGCTCCTTTTAGATGGATCTTAAATGAAGTCAGCTTAATTAAGTATGCCATGCAACTCAAGTCTCAGTACAAAACACTAAAGAATCAAATAGCAGATTCATAAAGCCCATAAAAGCAAATTTTAGACTTGAGTGGGAGGGAAAAAGGGGGTCTTTCGTCAGTCTATACTGCCATCTAGCCAAAACCATGTAATTCAGTACAACATCCCCTTGGGTTTTCAAAGCCCCTGATGGAAGTGAGTCTTCACCAACCAACTTAATAGGCCCTCAAAATTCAGATAAAAGAAAAGACAGCAGCACTTCATCCACTCTGAGTCCACCAACCTCTGTGGACCAAAAGTCAAGTGCTAATCATCGCCTTACTCCACAACTCAGTATTTGGCAAACAGATATACATGTCTGTTTTCATCTCACATAATACATATACCAATATCATTTGTGTCATGTGATTTTTGAGGCCTCTGAATATTGCGTGATTTCAATTGAAAAATCAGATAAAAGTTGCCTTAGGTAAGATATGAGAGTGTAATTATAACCTCTAATACTCTAGTTATAACTCAAGTTTTTTTTAACAATCCCGAAATAACATTCCTTAGACACTGACTGAACATGCAGACCATACACATCTGTAGAGAGAATCCATACACACAAAACATTAAAAAAAAAAAAAAAAGAAAGAAAGAAACCCTTTGCACTTACGGTAGAAGACGTATTCAGTGTAGCTTGACCAGATCTTGTCATCTGTATATTGGTTGACAAAAGATGCTGTCACTGAGGAGTTACAGGCCACCATGTGGAATCCACACTCCGACAACATATCAAAAGCCTTTTCCAGATGCTTGAATTTGAGATAAAACCTGGAGGTGTATCTTTCTGGGGCTCGGTCAGGGTCTCTGCTTTCATTCAAAGTTTCTCCAAAGACCTCCTTTGCCAAGGAAATCCTTCCACAAACCAAAATCCGGGGAACTCGCCGAAACTTAGCATCTGCCTGTCCCTCCCTGCCCATGGTGCAGGACCCCCTGTAACCCACAGTGATGAAACCCCACTTGCGATCCACAGGGAGCAGTGAGGAAGGGGGGCAGATCCTTGTGTCGCTTCCTTGGGAGGCATCTTCAAAGTCACTATGGCAGAAGTCCTCCGGGCTTTGCTTGATTTCATCGGGGGCCAGGAGTTTGACCAAGTCTGGGAGCTGGAAGTACTCAGCCTCCCTTTTCAGTCTTCCTCTTTCCGGAAAGTGATCAGGCAGGACCACCTGCCTGTCCCTGAGATAGTCCAGAATGTACCGAAACAAGAATCCATCTCTGTCAATGAAAAACCTTCCCTTGGAGTCCTTGGCTAGATCGTTAGCTGTGTCTCTCTTTGGGGAAAACATTTTCCACAGGAGAGAATGAGGGATGCTTGTTAATGTGGAATGGCGAGTGAAATAAACTTGACCCCCAACATTCAGCTCCATGACCTCAGGGAAGGAGTTGGGCACTGCTGCACCCTGCTCCCGGGGATAATAACGACTACAGTTTCCACTCAGAGCCATTGTCCCTTTCTTTTTCTTTCTCTTCCTATTTTGATTCAAAGGTGCAATCCAAAGGAGTCACAGCCTTATCCTTTGTTATCAACTTGTAAAGGAAGGGAGAAGGATGCTAAGGTGTTAAAAATGACCTCAACTTACCCCCAGTATTTTTCCCCAAGAAAGCAAAATTTAGGAGAGTCCACAGGTGAAGCAGTTTAAACCCTGGCTGGTGGTAAGCTATTACTTCATGGAATATAATCAACTCATCTCTATACGATCTTCCCCCAGGCTCAGTAGACAAGGCAGGCCAAGTCCCCAGAGATCTGTCTAAAGAAAGAAAAGAGAAAATTATTTCCTCAAACCCAGCATGAGTCAGAAAAAGAGAGAGCTGCTGGAGAGGGGAGAGGGTGGGAGAGGAAGAGGGAGGGTTGGAGGGAGGGAGAGATTATTTTACATAATAAGCAGCCCTGACACTACTGATTTCAGCCTTTCTCCAATGCAATAGCTTCTCTCAAGCTATTTTGTGTCTACGTTTATCCATACGCCTGTCTCCAGCGATTAGCATGAAAAACATTTCTATTTGTACTTCTGCATTTAAAAGGAATATGCAATTTTCAACTTCTAAACGGAAATTTCTTTTTCAGCTGGACAGGAAAATCAATAAGCCTCAAAACTTACCTGATTGAGCACTGGAAACTCAGTCCTGCGAAGAAATGCCCATTTGCAACGCAGTCAGAATGCACAGCCACACTGAGCCTATTAATGAAAAGTGTCAGAGACGTGCTCTTAGAAAATATCTATTTATATAACGTATATTTGTATGTATGCATGTACTTCTTATCGCAAGTTAAAGTAAGTCACAAAAAAAGTTACACGGTGATGAGAGGTGATTGGGTTGAAAAGCAGAGAAAAATAGTCAACCAAAGCGTCTCCAGGAAAGGGGGGAAAAATTTAAAGCCTCAGCAAGAATCCTTAAAACAGAAGAGAGTTGCAAGAGGTAGAGGACTTAGAAGCTTTTCGAAAAGCCCCGACGCAGGAAGAAAGACAGAGGTGCTCTGCTGGGGTCCCAGGTTGCCATCCCACCTGCCGGCAAGGGCGAGCTGGATCCCATGTTCCCAGCCAGGTGGAAGCTGCTGGGAGCCGTTAGGAGCCGTTGGGAGCGAGTGGGAGCCGTTGGGAGCGAGTGGGAGCCGTTGGGAGACGCTGGGAGCCGGTGGGAGCGGGTGGGAGCCGGTGGGAGCGGGTGGGAACCGGTGGGAGCTGGTGCAGAGGGTAGAGCTGCTGGAGCCGCGGCCGCCTATGCGCGGAGATGCCCGCGGGTCCTGGGCTCCAGCTTCTCCGGCGCGCCGCGGAGCTGGGCGGTTCCACAGTTCCCAGTGCAGTTGGACTGCTGTTGTTTCAGCAGTGCAGGCAAGAAACCATCCAGGGAAATGACTATTACATCATCTTAAAGGAATACGGCTTGGAGAAAACGGAGGCAGCTCCGGCTCACGTCCTCCTCGGTGACAGGTTGCCGGGACCGCCTGCGGACGCGGCGCGCGGGCGGTGGGCACGCGACGCCCGGGCGCCCCGGGCTTGGGGCGGGGACGCGGCGCAGCGCTGCCGCTTCCCTCCCAGTCCTGTCGGGAAGCCTGGAGTTTCCGAGGGCCTCTGCTAGCCGTTTCTTCTCTTTATACCTCCACTACCAGCACCGTCCCTCAAAAACCACCTCCCAAAACAGCGGAGGGATAAATGCAAGCGATTTTTCACTCGAAAAATCTACAGACGCTTTGCACAGCCACTGAATTTCTGCTGAAGGGCAAATTTACCGTCTAAGTCTTGGGGTTTTTTTAAGGCACACCAAATGATCCCAACATTAGAAGTATAAATAAGCTGGTTTTATTTTTAACCAAAGGGAATTCAACTACGTTCTCTCAGCCTTCTCTTTTCCCTCCTGCTCCTTCCCTCTGCCACCGCCCCCAGCAAATAATGTTTGCAGTCTCTCTGGAATTAATGCTTTTTCAGAATACTTGAAGCACTGATACCCTCAGAAAGCCCACGGTGCACACCACTAAGTCATTAACTTACCTGCAAGAAGCGCTAACCTGCAACCTTTCTCTGGGGCTGTTTGCTTACTGAGCATCTCCTTGGGTGGTCCCCACCTCGCCCTCCCCCCTCATCTGGAGGTCTCCGAGCCTGCTAAGAAGAGTTTACTCCTGTCCCAGAGGACTTCCTTAAGTGCATCATTAGAGGTTCAGGAAGGCATTTCCAGGGCAACCTAATCCACTAACAAAGTGCTTCCAGTTGATTCTGCCCGTCAATACCGGCCTGGCCGAGTTTACAGTAAGTCAGCCATTTCCCTTTTAAAACACTAGTGTCTTAGGACTCACATTCTCAATAACCATATAGTACCTCATTTATGAATAATATATGTGGGCCACACCCCATCCCAAGCAATTGCTATTTTCAAAAATATATAAAAGCCAAAAATGGACAAGGAAGTATGAATTAGATACATTTTATGGGATACATGTGTTTACTGCCAACTCTCAAGACTTGGCTTGAAGACAGACTGAGAAGCGGGATGAATTAATTTTTAGTTTAACGGTCTTTCCTTTTGAAGACTACCAGCTTACCAAACACATTCAGAGTATTAGCTGTCCCTCTTAACACCTGATCATACTTGACTTTGTTCCTTTAACAGGTATCACCTGTTCTGGCCTCAATCTTTGGGGTCTACATGCTGGACCAATCTAGGAAATGTTTATTATTTGATGCGCTTGTATCGCCATCTACTGTCCATAAGCTATCAGTGCAGATCTGTATTCGCACACTTATCTGAACCAAAAGTTAGAGATTTTTTTTTATTTTAAAGTTTTTGAAGTGGCTTGAGTATTACCGGAAACGCACTGTTCACCATGATGACATAATAAGTATTTAGTTGCCACAATACCAAGGGAAAAATAAGTCTGAATCCATGACTATTAAGCATTGGGTTTGGTTGTAGGAAGTGAAAAATGGGAGTAAAAATGCCTTTTAAATGAAAAGGAACTTGAGAAATTAAAATCACCATCTCACCCTGGCTGGTGGCACAGTGGCTAAGGTGCCGGCCTGCAAAACCAAAGGTCGCTGGTTTGATTCCCCAGCCAGGGCAACATAACTAGGTTTCAAGCCAGGTCTCCAGCCAGGTCTGTAGCTGAAGGCAGGTGAAAGGCAACCATACACTGATGTTTCTCTCCCTCTCTTCCTCTCCCTTCCCCTCTCTCTGAAAAAATAATAAATAAAATCTTTAAAAATAAAAACAAATTTTAAACAAAACAAAAAATAATAATAAAATAAAATCACCATCTCATCTTAGATGAGACCAGAGAGAGGAAGCATTTCCACAGAATTACACAGCCGTGGAGTAGCAGGGTGAAGTTTAGACAACTGCCTGTTCCATATGATCCATGTCCTGTTTTTAACCTTATACCAACATCTATCCCAAAAGTATCAGCCGCACAAACTGTTTTAATTATATTGACATTGGCTTGATACTTTCTGGACAGACCTCATATGTCCTAAAATAGGGAGAAAGAAGAGGCAAGGTTCAAAAAAAAAAAAAAAAAAAGGATTTCAAGATTACTACAACAACCACCGAAAAGCAAGCAATTTAAAAGACTTTAATATTAGATTAGATTGCAAGGCTAAAAGATTTTACAATTAAAAAAAGAAGTATTCTCCCACTATCTAATTTGACTGGCTTTAAAAAAAAAAAAGTATTCTGAATTTCAAAAATAAGGAGCTCTGATCATTGATCTGGGTTTCATGGGTCAGGCTAATTTTTGAAACTAGTTCCTTACCAGTTTTGAAGAATGAACTGCTTGGAGAATCTTATAGGAAATGTTTGCATTCTATGTTTGGGGCAGAGACTTGGGAAGAGCTGTAAAGAGAGGAACAAGGGACTCATTTCCCAGCTGCAAATTTTGACTATGAACCTTCTCTTTGAAATGACATTACACATATGTTCACAGAGATGCCCTTTCAGAATTGGGAAAATAAAACAATCACTAGACAACCTTCACCTGTGACCCATGGTTGGACCATACAACCTTAATTCATATTTGTTATAACCACTGTAAATATCTTATTGTTTGCACAATATTGCTTTATATTACTTTGTGCTAAAATGTTCACTTATTTCAGTCAATTGTGCAAAATTAACTATTTTGGCTAGCCCCCTTTCAGACTTACTTTTTAATCTACCTGAAGCCTCAAAAAATGGAGAATGTCTGGGCCTCTCTCCCTGCCTTTCTGAGAGATCAAGGATTTGGTTCAACATTGGTTAACATCCTCTGCTCTCTCCCTACTCTTTTTCCTTTAAGTCAAGGGGATAAACAAATGAGAAGTGAGATTAAAAAGATAATAGGAGTGAAGGAAACAAAGCAATATTAACAGAGAAGTTTGAATAGTGCTAGAGTAAGTGACCATGTCTTGGGGAGTCTGTCAGTAAGCCCAACAGCTGGATGCGTTAACAAGAGGCAAGAAGCCAAGTCTAGGCTGTAAGCATATCCCTGTCCTTCAGGTCAGCAGATAACACTGCTAGTGTTACAATTCTCTTCTGCCAGCTCTCCACTGAAACATTGCGGGGTGCCACGCTGGCCCCAAGGCTGAACACACAGCAACAGATTCCTCTGAAGGGCAGACCAAGGGAGAATGTCCCATCCTGTTCTTAGTAACAGTCAAGCCTACATAGTTCATCAAGGCTCACCAAGGGTAAATGTTGGGACTCATAAAATGTGTCTTGGCCTGTTTCTGGAGAATGCTGGAGTACATTCTCAAAAGGACAATTTTAATTTTGGAACAGTGAGATCACTTCCCACATTCTCACCCTTAACCCATCTTTAAGTTCCTTCTTCCCTTGAGCAGAGATAGCGTTTATGCCAAATGTCTTTGTTATTGGGGAGGTAGGAAATTGGTCTCATAAACTAACTCCTACTAAGGTACTGTACACTCATAGTGTTAGATGCTCCAAGGACTCCTGCAATATCATAATAGCTACTGTAGATGGGAGGCTGACCTTCAAGCTCTCTAAGCAGTTATTACTCACCCCTCGTCCAACTCTGGCTGATTGGTGGTGTAACACTGGACAGGAGACTTGATGTCTGTCTCCGAGTCAGGGTAAAATGGAGATAGCAAGACCTGACTCCCAGGTATGCAGATTAAATACTATGATGCATACTAGACTCCCTAGCATGTTCCCTGACTCTAGGTGAACGGTTAATCAAGACCAGTGGTATTTATGATAGTGGTAGAAGGAGACTCAAGTGAAGGCATGAACAAATTACCAAAGATGTCCAAAGATTGAAATTCACTTCACTTTCAAACTCTTTCCTCTTCCTACCATGCAACTTTAGTTAAAGATGGCTGCTTATTGGAGATGTATTTGTTAATAATGGGGGTGGAGAGGACGTTCAGGCTTTGACAGTGAGATAAAGTGGCAAAATGAGAAACAGAATAAACAGTTTCACAATGGTTAAAAGTGAAAATGCCACTATCTTATGCTAGGTTGCATTTTTGATATTCTTTCATTAATTCCACATGGATTTATGAAGGACCTGTAATGTATTATGTCCAGCATAGTGCTAGGTACTTAAAATACTGAATTCTGTACAACTTCTGAACTCAAACATTCACATAAAAACACACATAAATTCATACTCACAATCCTACCAACCCGTGAAGACAAAGGTTAAAAATTCCTAGAGTTTTGAGCTCTGCCTCTTACTTACAGAAATACCTGCCTGCTGTATGCAGCCATTGGCCCTACATAGTTCACATATTATTTGGACAAACCACTTGACCTCAGGTGGCATCTGCTTCCATATCTATAACATGAAGTTGTCTCCCTTTATAAAGATACTGTGACTGATGGCAAAATAAAGATAAAAATACAACTGTCAAATCTTCAGAGATATCCTAGACAGTAATTTGTTAGGTGAGAAACAGAAAAGAAGGCAGCAAACAGCGACCTCTCTTGTTACATAAAGCCTTCCAAGGAAGAATTTGAATATACTTGTGTAATCTTAATGTCGGAAGAGGGGAGAGACCCTTTGAGATCACCTAATGCAGCCTCAGATCCACCTAAAAGTTTGAGGTAACGGCAAAAATCCAGTGTAGTCTCTCCTTTAAAATATTCTTGAACACTGCTCTCATAAAATAGGAATGGTACCTAAAGCTGTTTGTATTACTGCAGTGCCTCCTAAAGGAAGTCTGCAGAATTTAGTTCTTCCAAGTGAACTGACATTTTGAGATCTGCACTTCTGTAAATTTTGTATGCTGATCTAACAAGAAAGTATTGCTCTTCAGGTATGAAGGTGGCATAATTGACTATTTAACAGGGTCTAAGATTGTTTATGTGTTTGTGAGGAGGAGATATACACATTTCTAGAGTAGACACACATGTGCAGCCACCGTTTTGGTTTCTCTTCAAAACAAGGAACCTTTTCTGGAACAAGTGGTCAAAGTCAGTATCATTTGGCCATGAAGTTCAACAAAACCAAGTCACCTGTACAGGAGGAGGCAAAAGTAGGGTTACAGTTGTTTGTATGGAAAATAATACAATAATTAATAAATTATAATACAAAAATAAACTCTTTTGTGTACGTTTGGCCCACCCTGTTTGTGTTTTGAAATAGGACAATGGTGTAGGGCTGGACTGTGGGAGCAGGCGGTGGGCTGGGCAGAGGGCAGAAATTGGGACAACTATAATAGAATAAGCAAAGAATTCTGAAACACCAATTCATAAGAACTTATGTACACCTATGTACATAGCAGCGCTATTTACAATAGCCAAGTGCTGGAAACAGCCTAAGTGCCCATCTGTGGATGACTGGATCAAAAAACTTTGGCACGTTTACACAATGGAATTCTATATAGCAGAAAGAAAGAAGGAACTTGTACCCTTTGCAACAACATGGATGGAACTGGAGAGTATTATGCTTAGTGAAATAAGCCAGTCAGTGAAGGACAAATACCATATGATCTCACTCATTGCAGGACAATGGTGAGGACAATGAACAAAACTAACAACAAGCAAAGCAGAACCAAATATATGAATACAGTGAATAGGCCTTCAGTGGTCAGGGGGAAAGGAGTTGGG
>PVIW01012481.1:0-31880 GCA_004026585.1 Noctilio leporinus
CCCCAGCTGTGTCCTCCCTGCCCTCCCTGCCTGGGACCCGCCCCTGCCCTCTGACCCCAACTCCCTCTGACGGGCCACCCCCTCTGGTGACCAGCTCAGTTTGCTGTGATTGGACCCCAAGAACCCATCCTGGCCAGGGTGGGTGAAGATGTGGTGCTGCCCTGTCACCTGTCCCCGAAGATGAGTGCTGACACCATGGAGCTGATGTGGGAGAGACAGAGCCCCAGGCAGGTGGTGCACACATATGCACTCGGGGAGGACCACACGCCAGCAGAAGAGTATCGAGGAAGAACTTCGGCTTTCAGAGAGGACATCACTGAGGGGAAGGCTGCTCTCCTGATTCGCAACGTCAGAACCTCTGACAGTGGAAACTACCTGTGTTATTTCCTAGAAGGAGATTTCTATAACCAAGCTCGGGTGGAGCTGAAGGTCGGAGGTGAGCCTCAGGGTTGTTGTGAACCTGCTCTTCTGTGGGGCCTGATGGCAGGTCTCCAAGGCCCCTGAGAGCATTGCAGATGTCGCCTGCCACGGCCTCCCTGCCTCCAGCTCTGAGGCCCGAGACAGACACAGGTTGTCCTCCAGGACGGGTTCTCCTGCATCAGGTGAACAAGTGCCCAAGCCCCCACCAGGGTCTCAGCAGGGAAGTGGAGTCAGGACAGGAAGCAGGAGGGAACCTCCCACACTAGGTGGCGCACACGCGTGGGGTGGGCGGAGCTCCCACAGTGGCCCTGGGCACTGCAGGTGCACGGCTGCTGCGGGGCAGGGGGCTGACCTGCGGGGACAACACCTGTGCCCTTGTCCCTCCAAGCAAGGGCCCAGGAACACACCTGAGGTTCAGCAAGCTGTGACCAAGCTTGTGTCTGTAGGGAGAAGGCGCACATGTGGCAGCTGGGGCTGACCCAGTGAGAGGGTGTCAGGAGGGACCTGGTGTCACACTCAGCTGTCAGGGGACTTGGGGAAGGAGATGAATTGGGACTTGGCCTTGGATGGATGCTGTCAGGATGCTGGGGGTGTGACTGGTCACTCAAGCCAGGACAAGGAGGTGTGGTCACTGCTGTGGTCAGCACCCTGGTCCCGTTTCCTCTGTGCTCTGACCTGACTGCACAGCTGACCTGATTGTGTCCTCACCCATCACAGTGACACAGCACCCTCCTCCCACACTGTTGTCCACACAAGTGCTGGGGCCCAGACATCTGGGCTGCTTTTGTCCCTCTCAGGGCACAGCCCTGCCCGGGGACTGTGGCTGGACAGGTGAAAGGAGAGCCTGGCAGAGGGTGGGAGGTGGGATCCTGTCAGTCTCCCTGCAGGGACCCCTCTGCTGTGAAGTCTCTTCCTGGAGACCACGGCTGCTCTGACACAGTCCTCCGTCCATGACTGTGTCCTTTCAGGTCTACAGTGGCTTCCTGTGACCTCCCCTTGCATTTAGGGGTTTAGGTGGGGGTGGTTACAATGCCACTGTTTCTGGCCCTGGGTCACCTGTTTATGATGGAAGACATTGTTCTTCTCAGAACCACATTATGGAAGTTTCTGTGGGTTAAGAGACCCAAGAAAGAAGCTGACAAGCCTACCATTAATTGCACCAGGAGTTACTGAGGGCACTTACAATGTGTAGCTTGGGTGGCAGCAAGAAAAGGTGTCTCTCTCTCTGCACAAGGCTGGGGTGATGGTTTACACAAGACAGACAGGACGGATGGGGGTCCGTGGGCATGACCCATTCCACATAAAGGGAACCACCTCCCTGCCTGCCCTGGGTGGGTGGTGGGGCTGTTCTGGGAACCAGCAATTTTGGGGCAGGCAGGAGGGGGAGGGTCCCCCAGTCTCTAAGGAAACTTAGGGGAAGCAGCCTCCTTTCTGGCCCAGGTCCAGCTGAATGTAGCATGAAGGGCCAGCAACAGTCAGGCAGTGGTCACCTCAGGGTCAGTCCCCCACATCACACTTCTGTAAACAGCTCCTTAGGGGTCCCTGAGGGGCTGCCCCAGTGTGAGGCTGCCCTTCCTTCCTGTTGAGACCCTCACCAGTACAGAGGGTGCCCGTGACCCTGGCTCACTCTTCCTTCCCAGCTCTGGGATCTGATCCTCACATGGAGATGAAAGGCTATGAGGATGGAGGGATCCATCTGGAGTGCACGTCTGCTGGCTGGTCTCCGAGGCCCCAAATAGAGTGGAGAGACGCCAGGGGACAGAGCCTCCGCACCAAGGCAGAGGCTGTGGCTGCAGACCCCCAGGGTCTTTATGCTGCCACAGCCTCTGTGACTGTGGAAGGTGGCTCTGGGCAAGTGTCCTGTGTCATCAGAAATGCCCTGCTCAGCCAGGAAAAGTCTGCCAGGCTCTCCATTGCAGGTGAGTGCCCTGCTGCTGCCCGGGGCTCTGTGGTGGCCCTGGGGGAAGCCACCCTGTCCGGGCTCAGCGGGGTCTGTGCAGGGAACACGAGGCATGCAGCAGGGACCTGGGGCTTCTTTCCCATCAAGCTGCTTATGTCACAGGCCCCTTCTGGGCACTTCCTGTATGCCACAGGTGGTGACAGGCATCAGGAATGGGGCCGTTGGGATAGATTAGGAAGGACAGGACTAAATGGAAATAGATATGTACAATGCAAATGATAGTGAAAGGGCTAATCTCCCTAAAATAGAACACAACCCAGTAGAAAAGTGAGCAAAGAACAAGAGTTATCAGCTCACAGACACTGAAATAACTCTCAAGAGGATGTCCAGTCTCACTGAGTGTGGACACATCGTCACCTGTGAGTTTGGCAACAAAATAAACAGGAGGTTGTTGGGAAGACATTCTGTTGGCAGGACTGTGGGGAGACAGTCACTCTTAGATATTTTTCTCTATTACTTTTAATACATTTTCACAAGTTCTGTAGGGAAACTAGAACATTCTAGATGTCACATAGTTTTAGTGTCCACAGTGTGGCCTCTGGGAGTCTGGCAGGTCAGCCTGCATCTGTGTGGAGTGACCCATAGAAGAGCTTATTTCTTACACATTAGTCACACTGACAGAAGCTCACAGACTGTGCACGTGCCCACCGATGGGGAGCCTGTGTGCAGTGGAGGCTGCACTGTGACAGGAAACACAGATGTGCTGTCTGTGCACATGTGGGAATATAGCCAACACACTATGTGAACAGAAAATGTGCAGATCTGCATGTGTAGGTGCTGTATCTGCTCTAAACAAAAATATGTGAGAATATATATATTGAAATTTAATAATTCTTACATGACACTGCGTGTGTCAGGCGCTGTACAGGCATTAATTTCATCCTGTTTCCCATCAGGACAGCAGGAACAACTGGTTAAGGCCTCAGTCTAAGGTCACAGTGCTAGTCAGGGGGAAGACCCAGAACTTGACCCCAGGCCCTCCAGCCCGAAGTTCACCATCTTAATCTCCCCACTAAGTGTGGACAGAGGGAGGGCAGGGGACTTAAGGACTTTGCCCCTCTGTCTTGATGTGGGAAGCGCTCCCAGGGGAGGGGCAGACAGTTAGTGACCTGCAGGCTCTGAAGGGAAGGGTCACTGTCAGTTGCAGAGGCCCACCGACCTGACAGTGTGGGGCGGGGCGGTGGCTGAGGCTCCCTGTTTGCAGGTCCCTTCTTCCGGAGCGCTCAGCCCTGGGTGGTGACCGTTGCGGTGACCCTGCCGGCCCTGCTGGTGCTCCTGGCGGTGACCGGGTACTTCCTGTGGCGACAGCAGAAGAAGAAGCAGATCCTGCAGGAGGAGAAGCAGAAGGAGCGAGCTAAGAAGGAAAACAAACTGAGGAATCTGCAGCAGGAGCGGAAACACACAGGTGACCCCCGGGTCCACCCACGCACCCCCCATGCTTGCCCACCACGCGGTCCTTTATCCCTTGACAGGACTTTTCTTTGTTCTGCTTATTTGCAGAGAGGCTGCTGGACGAACTCAGTAAGTCCGGGTGGCGGGTCTCCCCGGTCCTTGGGCGCCTACAATAGGTGACTTGGTGACTCCTCCCGTGTCTGTGTCCCCGCAGGCTGGACAAAGGACCGGTACCGACCAAGTGAGTGCCAGGACCCCCTCTAGCATCCCTGACGGTTGTTTCCAGCCCCTGTCCCCACCCCTGACAGCCAGGGGCAAGAGGGAGAAGGGCGGCGAGGTGGAGCGGAGGGGGGAAGGGCTGCAGCCACCTGCAGCCGCATGTGACACCCTCGCCCCTGGTTGCAGGTGGGGACCCGTCTGAGGACTATGCAGGTGGGTGAGCCCGGTGCTCCCTGGTGTCCTGGCTCCCGTGTGCGAAGCCTTTAGTCCCTTCCCTGCTGGGTGACAACAACCACTCCAGCTCACAGGTGCCTTTTGGTGGTGCGGCACCCCCTTTTCTGGACGCTCAGAGAGGACCTTCCGGCTACCGTGTCCCCTCACCCTGCTGACACCCACGCCCACCCTGGGGCAAAGTCAGGCCTTGCCACCCATGGCCCCAGGGTGATGGAGGGGAGCCCAGCGTGGGCGGGGTGCATGCCTGATCCCCAGAGCTGTGGGGGGAGGAAACCGGACCTGGGAAGGGGCTGAGGGAAGGACAGAGAAGGGGTTCCGTGAGGACAGGGTGTGGGGACCCCAGGAATAATGGCCTTTCCTCGTCTGTGTCTCCCTTTCAGAGTGGAAGATGGCCCTCTTCCAGCCTGGTGAGTGGGTCACTCTGTGCTGCCCAGGACCCCCAGGGGCCCTGCCCCCTCTCTCCACCCCAGCTCTTGACTGGGGCAGTTCTGGGTGGGTGACCCGAGGTGCCAGTGTGAAGGTGTGCCCACCTGTGCGGAGAGCCTGGGGACAACCTCTGTCCTGGACCCCCAGGTCTCTGTGGGGGGAAGAGGCGGGAGGGGGGTGCTGGTGGGTGGGGCTGCGGGACAGCCAGGTGTGAGCTGACCAAGTGCTGCCCCTCCTGCCACTGTGTCCTGGAGTCAGGCCTCCTGTCCTGGTCATTCCTGCTCCCTGAGGGCTGAGCCACAGACTAAATGAGCTGGTGAATGTGCCCAGGTTGACACAGCCGCAGGAAAGAGGTGGTGTGTTTAAAAGGGGTGTTTGTCTGCCGGTAGTGACTGGGGAGGAGAAGACCTGAAAACACAGGGGGCAACCCCAGAACATAACAGACTGTAGTGCAGGGGACTCCCTGGTGGATGTGAAGGGTTGGAGTGAACAGAGGCCCTGCTGACCTACCCGGATGACTGGCTGCTGACAGACCGGGCACAGTGCTTTTTCACAGTAGAACTCTGGCTCTAATGACTGACAGCCAAAGGGACAAAGAAGGTCATAGCATCAGGCCATACCTCTGGTGGCCTTGTGACAGATGCTCCTTTCTAATGGAGACTGTACCCAGCTTGGTATTGACCTCAGTGGTCTTGTCATTCCAGCTGTGACTGACAACAATGCTCCTGTTATATTTTAAGGGACACACACTGTCGTCACCTAGAGACTTTGGGGAGCTTGCTAAGGACAGAGGGCTGGGTCAAAGGTCAAAGCATGGAAAGGTGACAGAATACATGACATACAGATGGAGTTGGATATGGTCATAGCCAGGGGTGAGGTGGCATTAAAGGAAAC
The DNA here is from genome assembly GCA_004026585.1 of Noctilio leporinus. Lineage (NCBI taxonomy): Eukaryota > Metazoa > Chordata > Mammalia > Chiroptera > Noctilionidae > Noctilio > Noctilio leporinus. Next base: position 5,546 of record PVIW01012481.1, read on the forward strand.
CAACAAGGATGTGTGGTGCCCCAGACTCACAACAGTGGGAGCTGTGAATGGCTATAAGCCAAGGGCAGAGGGACAGGGAGGAGCCTGAATCCCAGGAAGGCTGGGGCTCAGGGGGAAGCCGCCTGAGGGGACAGCTGCCTTGTGGGAGCACCTCCAGGGGGCCGTGGGGACATCAGCGCTGTCCCTCCTTTCCTTTCTCCTTCCAGTCTTCAGCTAGTGCCTCCCGGGGACAAACTCAACAGATGACCAGACCCAGGGAGCCCAGGGATGCTGAGCACGGTGGACTGACTCCTGGGCCAGAGAGGGTGGGGACAGGTGGGGAGAGGACCCCGGAGCACATGGAGCCCCCAGCATGGCCCCAAGCACAGAGGAGACAGGCTGTCTATTACCACACCAGGCACCACCTGCGTGCCGGCCTTGGACTACACATATCTCTCACTTTGTCTTACTCCTGCCTAGAGATAGTATTTTCACCCCACTCTATAGACAGGAAATGGAGACTCAGGGTTCAGTAGCTGGTGTCTGTGGAAGAGGAGACTGTGCAGAATGGGACATCGTGCAGCTCGGGGTAGAGCTAGGCTGACATTGAAATCCATGTGACTGGACAGCACAGGTGGCACAGAAACTTTTGGGAGGGAAATAAGGAAACTAGAAGGAAGGTGTCAGCTTCAGAAATCAGGAGGTCCTCACTGCACACAAGACCCATGAGGATCCCTTTGGCATTGCTGAGAGTCCCATCCCTGGTGGGTTGGGGACTCCAGACCTGGGCTCAGGTCTCCTGGCCTAAACCATGTCCTTGGAAACAAGAACATGGTTCTCAAAGGTCTGGCAACCAAGGCTGATGCCCACCCATCCCAAATCTTCGCAGCGGATGTGTTTCTGGATCCAAACACCGCGCACCCCACCCTCCTGGTGTCTGAGGATCAGCAGAGCCTGCAAAGACAAGACACACAGCAGAACCTGCCCGACAGGCCAGAGAGATTTGACTTGCTCTACTGTGTGCTGGGCCATGAGAGATTCACATCAGGGAGACATTTCTGGGAGGTGAACGTGGGGGACAGGGAAGATTGGTGTATTGGGGTGTGTAGGGAGGACGTGCAGAGGAAGGGCTGGGTTAAAATGACACCTGCTAATGGATTCTGGGCAGTGAAGCTGTCTTACTGGAATAACTACTGGGCTCTCACAGACTCTGAAACAAAACTGACAAATGTCAATACTCCTGACAGAGTGGGGGTTTTCCTGGACTACGGGACAGGGGAGGTCTCATTCTACAATGCCACCCATGGGTCCCATATCTTCACCTTCCCACACACCTGCTTCTCTGGGCCTCTAAGGCCTCTTTTCAAGATTGTGGCAACAGCACCCACTCCCTTGAGCATTTGCCCAGCCCCAGAAGAAGTGCGGAAAACCCTTGTGCCTGACCCAGGGCCTGGCTCTTCCCTGGAAACCCCAGAGGCCATGGGCTTGGCTCATGGAAATGGGGACCTTCCAGCTGAAGAAATGTGTTTGCTTGTAGCTGCCCAGCCTGGAAATGAGGGTGCCCTTAAGAGGAAACCATCACAGCAAGAGAATACTTACCAAACACAAACTAAGTAAAGCACTTCACCAGTATTCATTTAATTTTTCCATATGACAGATACAGAGACAAAGGAGCAGAAGGTACATTAACTTTCCAAATGTGACTGAGCGGGATTCGAACAACAGCTACCACTTATAGATCACTGATAATACACTGGGTGCTGAGCTAAGTGTTTGAGTTGAACATGACTCATCCTCACAACAATTCTGTGAGGAGGCCTCCCTTTGGAAGTGTGGAGTCTGAGGTAGGGCCAAGTTAACTGACACATAATTCATACAGAATTTACTGCTGCTGAGAGATCTCTGACCTATGCCCCCTCCCTCTACTTCTTGTCTGTGCCTTTGCAGCTAATTGTCAATTGTTCAGATGGGCAGGGTCCTTGGCAGCACTGAGGATGGCTCCAAGGGTAAAGGTCAGTGTAGGTGACTTTGAAGAACATACCCCACTTGGATGCTTCAAGGTCAAATGTCAGAGCCATGCTCCACCACTTCACTGACAGGCTCTGCAGGATGACTGTGTCCAGAGGATGACTTCACAGTGATGACTTAGAAGAAACAAGCCTCCTACTTCATACCCACAGGTCCTCTGTACAACAGGCATTTGGGAGGGAGGGAGGCAGGTGGACTTCAGTGGAATTTTTATCACTTGGTAGAATCCATCTCCAGGAAAGGGACACCCAGTGCTGATCACTCATTTCAGTCCCTGCAGGTTCCTGTTAACTGTGGGTTTGGGGGAAGGCCTCCCATCCTCCTCGTCCCTGGGATTGTTCACCACTGTGTCCCCTGTGCCCCACAGGAGGATGTCATGTTACATTTGCTAAATACATTTGTCAGTAACCTTCATTCTTCAACAAAGAGTCTTCTACATTTCACCCCACACAGTTAACTCATACAGTCTCACAGTTTCTGTCTTCACAACATTTTTTGAAAATCCTTACTGTCTTGGTATTCCGTTTCTGCTGTAATAAATAACCAAAATTTCTCCACCTACCACAAAGCAAATGTAGTACCTGACAATTCTGTAGGCTGACATCCAGCCTGGCCCTGGCAGGGCTGAAGTCAAGGTGTCTGCAGGCTGGGTTGTTTGTGGAGGATCCAGGGTGGAATCTGAGTGTTGCTAATCCTGTTGGTGCAGAGCTGATCTCCTGCCCTGATGGGAGGGGACCCATCTGACAGTCTTGCTGGCTGTCAGAAGGAGCTGGGAGCACTGCAGGCTGGGACATGTGGAGTCATTCTCCCAGGGACAGAGGCGAGGGAACCAGTGAGGTGAAGGGCTAGTCGTGGGGACAGACTTCCCGTCGTGGCGTCGTTGCTGGTGGGGCCATTGCTAGTGAGCTGGTTGCAGGCGCAGCTGAGTCAGAGGGAAGCAGGCGTCCAGGGCAGCAGCTGGGCACCTGCGGGAGGCGCGGGACCCGGGCCTCGGGAGGGTTGTGTCCAGGAAATGTCCCCAGGGCCCGACTGCAGTGTGAGGGCACAGGGAGGAAGCATCGAGTGGGGTGAGGGTGCTGGACCCCGCAGACCACCTGCCGGCAGCCCAGGAAGCCTTGTTGGCTGCCCTGGTGCTGCGGGCGCTGCGGTGCCACCTTTGGGGGGAGCGTGGGCTCCACCTGTCACTCAGCGCCCTGGCGTCCCTGCCGCATAGCGGCCGCGTGAGTCCCCCGCTCCCACAGCGCCTGGCGGTGCGCTCTGCCCCACCCCCAGCCCAGCCTCCGCCTCCCGGCCCCTGTCCCCGCGCCGCCCCACGCGCCCCGCCACGGGAAGCAGATTCCTGGGCGTCGGGAAGGGGGCGCTCACTCACTCAACACCTGCCACCGCACCCCGGGGTCCCCTCACACCCAGACGCACACACGTGTACACGTGCAGCCTCTTCCCAGTAGTTCGCGACCACTTCCCAACCTGCAGGGCCTTGCAGGACTGTGACAAAAGTGGCATCGCCTCCGAAAAGAGAAGAGGAACGAAAAAGGCCGGATCATCTCCAAAGGCTGTTCACACGTGGTTGCACCTGTTGAAGGCTCAGCAGCAGCTGCGTATTCTACCTAGCAACCGCTGAGCGTGCGCCCCGCGGCGCCATTGGCTGGCTCGGCCGCCTCCGGCCAATCGTGGGCTCCTCACCGTCCCTGGAAATCTGGAGACTGGGTCCTCAACTCGGGCTTGGCACTTAGGGGATTGATGTCACTGTTACAATGTCAGCGCAGCATCAGATGGTCACATCTGAGTGTTACCAGCGTGCCAACAGGGCGAGGCCAAGACGAAGCAGCGGGCACCGAGCCCAGGAGCCCAGAGCACAGTGCCGCTGTCCCCTCACCAGTCCTGGGCTCAGCACGGTTTCGGCAGCAGCAGGAGACATGGGCCCTGCGCCTTGGTCCTGCGTGCGGCCCCATTGTGTTCCCAAGTTCCACGGAAAGCCCAGAGCGGGTGGGGGTCACACCACTATCCACAGTCCTGAGAGGGTGTTGAGGGTTGAGACAAGCCCATCTGCACCCGGATTGGAGCAGGGGCGGGGCGGCCACTGGAGAGAAGCAGGAGAGGGAGGAAGCAGGACATGACCACGTGGTGGTGTGTGAACTTGGTGCCAGGGTCACGAGGATGTGCAGGGATTTTTAGCCAAAAGTGTCAGGATTAGATGTGACTTTGGGAAGCTGTTTTTGGGGCAGGCAGGTGGGTCTGTCCTTTGTGGGTCTTATTAATCATAGTCCCCATTAAAAGGCCAAGACGAAACTAAAGAATTTTTACCACAAATATAACAAAGTTGACCTCTTTAATTTTTAAAAAGCTCATACAAATTCAAAAGTAATAGCAACAGAATCTGTCAAGGGGAGGAAGGGGGAATGGAGGGCAATTCACCTGTAGAACTCACTTTTTAAAAAGATTTTATTTATTTGTTAGTTTATTTATTTATAAAGAGAGGGGAAGGAAGGAAACAAGAGAGGGAGAGAAACATCAATGTATGGTCACCTCTCACACCACCTACTGGGGACCTGTCCTGCAACTCAGGCATGTGCCCTGACTGGGAATCAGACCAGTACCCCTTTGGTTTACAGGGCCAGCGCTCAATCCGCTGAGCCACACCAGCCAGGACCATGTTTAAGTTTTTACTGTTTTTTTTTTTTTTTTTTAAAGATTTTATTTATTATTTTCAGAGAGGGGAAGGGAGAGAGGCAGAGAGGGAGAGAGACATCCATGTATGGTTGCCTTTCACCTGCCTCCAGCTGCGGACCTGGCTGGAGACCTGATTTGCAACCTGGTTATGTGCCCTGGCTGGGAATCGAACCAGCGACCTTTGGGCTTGTAGGACAGCGCCTAGTACACTGTGCCGCCAGGCAGCCCCCCACCCCTTAAATTTGTATTTATTTATTTATTTTTGTAAATGAGCATGAAATAAAGACTGGGAGGAAATATACCAAAATGTGTTTAGTAGTTGTCATTAGTTGGCGACATTATGAGTGATTTCTACTTATTATTATTATTATTATTATTATTATTTTTACATTTTAAATGTTGTCTACAACAATAAGAGGTTTAGCCTCAAATAAGGAACTGCAGGCATCTGCGCCCTGGAACCTGAGCCACACACCTGCTCTCACCGCCTTCCTCTCATTCTCAACCCACATACGTGATGAAGGAAAAGGACGTTTACTCGCTTCCGAGTTCCTACTGTGCGCTTCCTCCCAGCCTCTCCGAGCAAGGGTATTATTAACCATAGCCCCACTTTGAGATCAAAGAACTGAGGCCTGACGACATGACCTCGAGTTTTCTGTCCCTTCTTTCGTCCAGCCGGGAGTGGACACTCTGTGCTCTGCGCGGCAGACCCGCATCCACCGGCGTGTCCTGGCTGGACAGCGCTTCCCCCGGCACACGTGGGGCGGCGGACGCGCCTGAGAGCCCGGCCCCTTCCTCCTCCCGCGACGTTAACTGCGCGCCCGCCGCCGCCAGCCCCGCACTCCGCGCGGCCGCTCCGGCCTCCACCTCGGCCGCCCGCCGCCCCAGGTCAGTGTCTGCGACCCCTGAACCGCCCCGGGTCCTGTCCCTCAGACCGTCTGCCACCCGAGCCCTGAGCCCCCGGCTCCCGACCTTTCCTGTCGCTCCTCCGCTCTGTTCCCGGCTCCACCGCTGCCCGCACCACTGCGTCCTCGGCATCAGCGCTAAAGCAAATACCAAACTGCCGTATTTGAAAGCAGCTGGCTTTTGTTTTGTTTTTTAAGGACAGTGATTCCAAGATGGGTTCATGTAAACGCACCCCCGTTTGAAAGTCTCCCAGTTCTCGCCTCCTACGTCCCCTCGGGTTTTAGGCCCGTTTTGCCGCTTATTTCGCGCCTGACCCGACTCAGGGTGGAGGGCGGACGGGTGCAGGTGGACCCCGTCTGCCTTGGGGGCGGCGCGGGGGTCTCCCTGCGCGGACTGGCGATTCCCGAGGGGGAGACCGGGAGACGGTGTCCGGAGGACCAAGGTTACCCCCCGTCCGTTGTCTCCCAGGCTGAGGCCCCCGACGGACTCCAGCACTGCTGGGTGATGGCTGCCTTCCCCAGCCCCTGCCTCGGCGGGGGTCTTCTCGCCCTCATTCTCCTCCAGCTGCCGGGGCTTCATCCAGGTGCGTCCCCCCCCCCCCCCCCCGTCTCTGGCCTGCCGGGCCTTTTGGCTCCCCTGGAGGGTACAGCTGGGCCCCGGGTGGACTGTCGGGCTGTCCCAGGAATAAGAGGAATAGGGGCGGAGGCGATGCCCTTGGGCGAATGACAAGGCTTGGTCCTCCCTCGGCCCCTTGTCCCCTTGCTGTCTGACCCGCCTGGTTTCTGACAGCTCAATTCCACGTGGTCGGGGCCTCGGAGCCCATCCTGGCCATGGTGGGCGAGGACGCGGAGCTGCCCTGCCACCTGCCCCCGAACGTGAGCGCGAATGTGAGCGGGGCGCGCGCGGAGCTGCGCTGGCTGCGGGGGCAAGAGTCTGTCGCGGTGCTGGTGCACCGGGACGGGCGCGCGCGGGACGCGGAGCAGGCGGCCGGCTACCGCGGCAGAGTCGCGCTGGTGCCGGACGGCCTCGCCCAGGGCCGTGTGGCCCTCAGGATCCATGAGGTCCGGGCCTCGGACGACGGCGAGTACCGGTGCTACTTCAGGCAGGACGACAGCCACGGAGAGGCCAGCGTGCGCCTGAAGGTGGCGGGTGAGTACAGCGCGTGACCCTCGCGCGGTGTCTGTCTTCCTATGGATCTGTGTGTCTTTGCAAACACTCCGACTTTCCCGGGAGCCTTCGCAGGTAGGAAGGGGCTGGCAGGCCTAGGGTGGGCGGGAAGCAGGAAGGGGCTGAAGGTGAGAGCGGGGAGACCTCAGCTAGTCGCCTTCCTTGCAGAAATTTCCTCTTGTATTAATTAACCCCCTGTCAGACGCACAGGCTTTGGGACGCTCTCAGTACCAAAAGTGTACTGGATGGAGTCCCAGACCTGAGCAGCGACCTGTGGCTCTGAGCCTTCAGAGAAGCTCGGAGAGCGACCATGGTGCACACTTTGAAGCTGGTTTGCGGCTAGATGCCTAGAATCGCATCCCCTGGCTGCCTATGATCATAAAGCATGCCCACTTGTGGACCCCCCCTTAGAAAACCTTTTGGTTTTGTTTCCTTTTTTGCTTCAAGCCAAAATTCAGGGTGACACCATGAGCAACAGGGTGAGCCTTTGGGTGGAAAGTGTGTGGAGGTCTGACTTCCCCACTTCCTGGGAATCAAGCAAACCTCTTTGCCAGTCATGTTTTCTACTGCAAAATAACTGGATGCATCTACCCAATAAGACTTTGCAAAAATGAAATAAAATTAGACAATACATGAGAAACGTCAACTCTTAAAAAAAGCGTTCTGTACTTCTAAGATTGTATTACTGTGCCTGGGCTGCTCTAAAATGCATGATGCACAGACATACTGCCCTTCCTGTTTATATTTAAGTAGAGGCCAAGTTTGGAAACCTTGGGTGGAATCTGGGTCTGGCAGCACCTGGCAGCAGCGTCACCTGTAAGGCACTTCTCCTTTTCAGAGAATTATCTTAAATGTGTGTTACAAAACTGTAGAGAGTTGATACCATCAAACTGTCATTGTCACCATTCATGAGTAATAGGCCCCTTTGACAATCTGTTGAGAGTGGCAGTCCTTTTCATGACAAATATATACATTTGCTCTTACACACACACACACACACACGGAACATGGGTTTATACCAATAGTAATGAACATGTGTTTCAGGACTCTGCTTTGTGGCTTGGCATTTTTTCTGTATCTGTGGAAGTCTAAGAAAATAATTAGGCTCAAGAGACCAGAAATACAGATGTTGATTTATGTTTAGATATAATTGTTGGAGGGGAATAAGGTTGAAACCATCTAAGAAAATTTCTGAGTCAGTATCACAGGTAAAGGAAACTTAAATTGTCAGCTATGCTGTCAGTGCCAGGGTCCTCCAGCAGCTCCTTCTGCTCAAGGATACACCTTCTACATTCATCTTTTTTTTTTTTTTAAAGATTTTATTTATTATCTCCAGAGAAGGAGGAAGGGAGAGAGGCAGGGTGGGAAAAAACATCAATGTATGTTGCCTCTCACCTGCCTCCAGCTACAGACCTGGCTGGAGACCTGGCTTGCAACCTGGTTATCTGCCCAGGCTGGGGATCGAACCTGCGACCTTTGGGTTTAGCAGGCCGGTTCCTTATCCTACATTCATCTTTAAATACCCAACCCTCATTCTATGCCTCCCCAAAGACTTCTCATAAGACTCTCAGCCATAGAGCCCCCTCTCACTTTGGAGCCCCCCGTCACCTCAGAGCTCCCAGCCTAGACCACTGGTCTGTCATTAGCCATTGGTCTTCGTGGATGAGCCCCCACGTCTTCCCATCAAACCCACATTTCAACCACAAAATGCCAGCTGGCAACCCTCTCTAATGAGGTTATGAAATCCCTTTCATTGACCCTGTTTCCTTGTGTAATGAAACTTGGAGAGGAGTCCCCCTCATTCTCCATCTTCTTGTGCCTTTCATTCTCCAACTATGTGACCCCGCGGTTAGAAGGCCCAGAAGGGTGTCCAGTGAGGGAGTCAGACCAGCTTCTCTCTCCACAGCCCTGGGCTCCGACCCTCACATCCATATGGAAGTTGAAGGGAATGGAGAGACCCGGTTGGAGTGCACCTCAGCAGGGTGGTTCCCTGAGCCCCAGGTGCAGTGGAGAACACCCACAGGAGAGAAGTTTTCATCCACGTCAGAGTCCAGGGACCCTGATGAAGAAGGCCTGTTCTCGGTGGCAGCTTCAGTGATCATCAGGGACACTTCCATAGGAAATGTGTCCTGCTGTATCCGGAACATCCTTCTTGGCCAAGAGAAGGAAGTAGAAATTTCCATGCCAGGTCAGTAAAACCCACACGGGATTCCAGTTTGACACAGCTTCAAGGCCACGTCCCCTGGGCCACCTGTGCAGCATGACCTCATGGCAGAGTGGTCTCATTTCTCCACCTAAGATCCTGCCCCCTAACTCGAGGGAGCCCTACCAACTCACTCAAAGGGTCGAGATTCTGAAGACACCGGCTTCTAGACCTCATAGGAATTCCACGTTTTTCATCTTCAGGGATACGTCTTAGACAGAGATGCTTTGTCCCAAGAGGCCTCCCTGACCCAGACTCTCTCCTTGAGTGAACAGGAGGGCTAAGTTCCCCTGTTTCCACACCCACCCCTCGCCCCTCCCCATCCCAGGCTAGAACTCGCCCTGTGTCCTCAGGAAAGCAGGTCTCAGTGTCCCCCACACGTTGCCTCAGGTTCAGGAGGAACTGTTCCTCATCGTTTGGCTGCTGAGTCCTGTGGGGCTGTGGCCAGAGGTGGCATTTCCCCTTCCTGATTCACTCCCCTCAGCCACTTGGCCCAGCTCCTCCATTGACCATTAAAGAGGACTTTCCACAACAGCACAAATTAGTCCATTTTATATGTATTTCACAGATCCTGTCCCCAAATGACTTTTTGTTCATCTTCATTCCTCTCTTGGCTCTTTCCTACTTAACATAAAAAAAAAAATTTTTTTTAAACCTGCATGGCCTGGGGGCACCGTTGACGAACTAGGAGGATGACAGGGGCTCAGGATAGCCCCTCTCCCAAGTCCCTTTGGAACCAGAAGAGAAGCTGGACTTGCTCAAAGTTTCTCAACAAGTGTCTTTTTCGGGGACTTGTTTTTAGCTCCCTTAGCTCCAAGGCTGACTCCTTGGATGGTGGCTGTGGCTGTCATCTTGCTGGTCCTAGGAATCCTCACCCTCGGCTCCATATTTTTCACCTGGAGACTCTACAAGGAAAGATCCAGACGGAGGAAGCATGAATTCAGCTCTACAGGTGAGTCATAGGATCTGAGGCTACTTGTCAGGAGTGCTTGCGAACGAGGTTGGGTTCAAGTCCTTTGGGGGAACTGCCAGTGGAAGATGGCTGGCTCTAGAATTCAGAACGTCAGGGGGTTCGAGGCTCCTGGAGTCATGGAGACGCAAGAGCAGATGTCGGATGCAGCAGTCAGAGCCACTTCTGACAGAGTTGAGACCTGACACTTGCTCACTACAGGCCAGGGGGCTGTAGTCCCACTTCTACCTTGTTTTCCCAGCAGTGATTTAAGGTCTGACCCCAAGCCAGCAGGAACTTCCTGCATATTTCTCAGAAAATAAAACAATCCTTTTCCTTCATTATCAATACCGTCAGGATTTACAGTTACTCCTTTGTCACACCAATTGCCTGCCTCCCCCCGTGATCACTGTAGAAGGTCATTTGGTGTTTCTGTTTGTTTTCCAGAGAAACTGCTGAAAGAGCTCAGTAAGTTCTGCCTTCTTGTTCTTATTTCACCTCAAGGTTTCCCCCCGTCTGTAGAAAGCCTGCCCCTGACGGTCTCTCTCTCATTGCAGAGTGGAAAAAGGCGACACTGCATGCAGGTCAGTGGCTCTCGACCTCCCAAGGGATTCCGAGCCCTGCGATCTGGTAAAAGCCCCTCACATTTTAGTGGCGAGGACAGAGGGGAAAGATGAAGGCAAACCGCCTCAACTTCTCCTGGAGACACTGAGCAGGCCCTTGGGAGATGGCTGGGAGACAAGCCCCGTGCGACACAGGCATTGGGCCCCGGGGACTGTGGATGGATGGGGGGATAGAGGTGGCCCGGCAGGCCCACGCTCCCCTCGGGGAGCCCAGCCGGCGCTGGGGCCGCTGCTCCAGGTCTTTGGAGAAGGGAGGACGGGTCTCACATCCTCACACCCACGCATGCTCAGACCGCTTCCTCCCGTGTCTAGTGGACGTGACTCTGGACCCAGACACCGCCCACCCCCACCTCTTTCTGTACGAGGGTTTCAAGTCGGTCCGGCTGGAAGACGCGCGCCAGAAACTGCCTGAGAAGCCGGAGCGATTCGACTCTTGGCCTTGCGTGTTGGGGCGGGAGGCCTTCACCTCGGGGAGACATTACTGGGAGGTGGAGGTGGGCGACAGGCCCGACTGGGCCATCGGAGTGTGCAGGGAGGATGTGACAAAGAAGGGATTTGACCCCATGGCTCCCGAAAATGGCTTCTGGGCAGTGGAGCTCTACAGCAATGCGTACTGGGCCCTCACCCGGCTGCGGACCCCTCTGCCCCTGGCAGGACCACCCCGCCGGGTTGGGATTTTCCTGGACTGCGAGTCTGGAGAGGTTGCCTTCTACAACATGACCGATGGGTCCCTTATCTACACTTTCGCACGCGCCTCCTTCTCTGGCCCCCTCCGCCCCTTCTTCTGCCTGTGGTCCTGTGGCAAAGAGCCCCTGACCATCTGCCAGGTCACTGACGGGCCTGAGGAGGTTACAGTAGTTGCTGATGCCAAGGCCCCTTCCAGGGAGATTCCACTGTCCCCCACGGGGGAGGATGCTGCCTCCGGGGACACAGACATGCTTCATTCTAAACTAACCTTGACCCAGCCCAGCCAAGCAGCACCTTAAGGTGGACCCCAGCTTAGCTGTTTCCCTCGCTCCCTGTCTGCCGCCCCCCACCCGCAGGCTTCAGCGCCCGCTTCACCAGCCCCCTTGCTTCCTCTTGAGTAGGGCCATTAGTCTTAGGAAGGTTGCCTGCTGCTGCTGGGGAGTGTGGGGTGCAGGGCGTTCCAAATTTACTCCCGAACCAATATTCCGGGGCCACTGCTCAATAATACTTCTGTCCTTGAGGCCAAATCCCGAGGGGAAGGACTTGAAACAAACTGAAAAGACAGTCCGGGGCTCTGGAGGGGGTTAGGTCGCCATTTGTTTGTGACAGAAACATCCAGGTGTCCAGAGCAGAGGCATGGAGAGGAACAGGCAAGCAACCACCACAAGGGGTTCCGGGGACACAAGACCAGGGCTGAAACCCCATAAAGGAACCTGGAAGGGGCGTTGTGATGGAGGAAAGTGAGGTACCTCCAGGCTAGTGACAGACAGCTGGCCCGCATCTCTAATTCCCTGAGCCTTGCACACGGGGCGGAGGACAGTGGCCCTCCTGTGGTGGGACCTGAGCAGTGGGTGAAGGGGGGGGGGGCAGAGAGGAGGTGCCGTCAGCAGGGCCGGGGTGTCAGCCACAAGGTGGACAGATGGAGGAGCGGAGTGCAGGTGGAGCCCCCAGCTGTGTGCTGAGCTCTGACCCTGCTCCGCTCCGCACCGGCTTGCTGCTCCTGCAGGGGGGCCGGTCCACCCCCACCTTGTGGTCCCCACAGTTGCCACTTGTCTTCCTCCTTACGATGGAGACTGCACTTCAGAGGCATTTCCAGGAAGCATGCCTCAGGGACACCGCCCCGTTCACCAGCCACTGCCGCCGCCTCGTGCCCCACAGCCCTCTGCCCGGCATCCTGTTGCGTCCACAGACCCACCATTGCTAGCACCAGCTGCCGCCTGATTCCACATGGTGCTTGCTCCCCGCCAGCCTCCCACTCTGAATGCAGGGTAGCCCCATGGTACCCCCTGGATCTGCCTTCTCCTTATGCCTGGGGCTTGTCCGGCCAACAGGCTGCAAGTGTACCCATGCTCGCATCTCCCAGCCTTCGGGATGGAGGTCTCCCCTGGCCGTAACCTAATAAAAAGTCTGTCTGATTTCTGAAAGCAGGAGCTGCGCCTTCCTTTCTTGATTCCAACAAGTGGAACTGAAATAAAACCAGGGGGGAAATCTGCGTGGAAATGGCTCAGACACAGCACTGAGCTGGCACAGATCCCTAGGAAACATACACCCAAGGCCCACCCAGGACTCGATGGCAGTGGGCTTACAAGGGCAGGTGACACAGGGACTGTGGTCTTATGAGGGTCCAGACACAAAAAGGCTGCAGAGCCACTGGCTGCCCACCCTCAGCCCCTGCTTAGGTGGCGACGCCACCAGGTGCAGGTGGCGAAGCCACATCTTGGAATTTGAACAGTAATTTCCCAGGATGGGGGACGATTGGGAAATGTCTCATGGTAATGCCTTGTGACTGGAAAACAAGCACACTTGGGCAATCTTTGGAAACCACTGTTGAAGGTCCTTGTGGTTCAGCGAGATGCGCATTCCCCGGCGCCCCACCCCCGGAGGTGCCCCAAGCAAGGATCAGGACCAGGGCTTCCCAGAAGCTCTGACCTCAAACGCAGTTCAACCAGCACTGCTGCCCAGAGGCAGGAGTTGCCAGTGTCCTTCCCTTCCTCTGCCTCAAACATTGTTCAGCCCACACTGCCCCTACCCTGCCTGCCAGCCACTCACGCTGTATCCCTGGGAGAAGAACTCGACTTATCCCTGCTTTCAAATGTATTCATTTATGTTCAGATTGTGCTTTTAGAGAGCCAAAGGAAAGCAACGCTGAACTTTCTTAAGAATACTTGGGAACTTCAGGCAGTTGCTTTGCTGGTTTAATGTGGAACGTGTACCCTGAAACGTGTGTGAGAAACCTCACCCCGGATAAACAAGGCTGCGCAGAAACACCTGGCTGAGAGGAGAGAGAAAATAGGTCACAGATTTTAATCAGCCCCAGCTCCCTGCCCCTTCCCTTCCTCTTTCCCCTTCAAGGAAAATGGTCACCAGACACAGCACTGGGCTGGCACAGATCCCTAGGAAACATCTGTGTCCTTCCCTTCCCGGGCTCTAGCCTCTGGGCCTGAGGCAACCCAGCCGCATTTTCCTTATCTGATGGGCCTGGAGGCACCCCCTCCAGCTGGCGTCAGGTGCCAATTCCCAGGGGGAAGTTATCTTGGTAACCCAGGCTTTCCCTATGAGTCTTCTGAAAGAGAAGAAGTGTCACTTTGCCAAATGCTGTGCCAGAGCCCTTCTTCATCACCCGAGGCATGTTCAGTGATGCTGTGATTTCAGAAACCTTCCAGGTGTGTCTGCAGGAGTCTCTGGGCCAAAGCCTGGGGTCAACGGCCCTCCTGGCTGAGTTTGGTAGACACAGAAACTACTCATCCTTCACACCCCTGCTTTTAACCCCTATTTATTACAGTAAACGTCCACTCAGGAAAGTCCACGAATCTTCCGTGTACAGCTAGATAAACTCAGAACTAGCAGGAGACACCTGGCCCCGTACCCGTGTTTCGGTGTAGTGTGGTTGGATTTCAGGGGCGGCTAACAATGGGGGCGCTGTAGCTTTCTCTACGGCACAGTAGCGATCATTCCTTCCCAGGATAAAAACGCTGCCCGAATCCCCCGGGGATTTTCTCTGGAAAGAGAGTAGAATGAACAGAGATTGTTTCTTGTAGTTTAACTTTGGTGACTTTGCCTTCTGCTTTCCCTGATTCCTTTTGTACTCGCTGAAAAAATATATGGGGAACAAAAATATAAGAATAGAGAGGATGGACATGTTCTTCAAAAGAGCAACAAACTCATCTTTGTAACCTGTTTTTGTAAATGAGTGTACATCCTCAGACCCATGTAAAACATTGCTGTGAAACGCCGTAGTAGAGGAAATTTACCCTTAAGATTTCACTTGATCACCCACCCACCCGCTGTTGAAAGAGGGAGAAAAGAAAAAAAGAAAGGAAAAGAAAAGCCCCGGTAAGGCCCCGCTGGGATTCGAACCCAGGATCTCCTGTTTACTAGACAGGCGCTTTAACCAGCTAAGCCACGGAGCCAGCACGCCGGCTCTCGGCCAAATCGATGAGGAAAAAGAAAGATCTTTGCTTTTGTTCGGCTGGTTTATTTATTTTTTTCTCTGTGAGGGTCAGGCGCAGCCCAGTTCTCCCCCAGGCCCTAAAGATGAAACTCCGCGTCGCCCCCGAGTACCCAAGAAACCGCGCAGCTGTAGGAAGGCTGAGCCGCCTTGGCGCAGGGTGGGCGGGGGAAGCGGGCACCAGCCACCCTCACACCGAGGCGCGCCTCCAGGTCGTGTGGTACAGTGACACGTTCACACCAGGACACTTCTAGCTCCTAGAACTGGGCCGTGCAGGAAACAAGCTCTATGTTCTCTATGTCAGGTTTTTAATGGAAATTCCAGTCATTTCTCATCACAGATCTCTCCATCAATTTGGTTTCCTCCTGTCTGCTTCTAACTTATCATGCTAACCTACGCAATTCCAGAGTTGCGCCTTCAAAATACAAGGATTGCTAAGTAAAACCTAGTCTTGGAAAGAAATAAAAGAGCACCCTTCTCCTCTGCAGCTACAGGAGAGACGCGTTTCTATCCTAAAACTTGTCCTAAGGATCTGTTTTTGATAAGATGTCCCATTGAGAGCATTTACAAGAATTTCTACTGTGTCATGGGGGCCTCTGTATTTGTAACTGTTCCTAATCCATTCTATGCTCTGTAAAGTAAATCTACCCTCGGGAATATAAATTGAACGAATGGCTTTAGAAACTCTGAACAGTTTATAACTTGTCGCCATAGCAATGACAGTATCTTCCCTAATGAAGAGACCTGTAATTATGATTGCCTGTCTTGCTTGATACCTGTTGTCAGGGTGATAATGCTGAAATCAACTGTATCGATATTTGAAGATTTCTCTGAAACACTATAAGGCAGTTACTTCCGCCTACACACATGAGTGGGGGACAGCATAATTCTGCTGGACTTATTTTTGTTAAAATTTGGAAGTCAGTGAACTCAACACAGTTGTATTGAACCTCCATGAAATAAGCACCCATTTCTTTATTGTTGTAAAATGAGCCGGACGGACAGACAGGGAGGCAAGATCCTGACTCTCTGGAGAAGGACAGGTTTGTAGCTTCTTGTATGCATTTGGAGTAAGGGAGAGAAAGTGGGAGGCAAGGTGCAGGAGAGTTAACGGGACCATGCTCCCCGGAGGTTGGCTAGGCCTCCAAGGGGCCAGGGTTACTCCTGGCGCGTCAGAGTCACCGTAGAGGCACAAGGACACTGGACAAAGTTTGCTTAAGGCAAAGCTAACCTTTGACTAAAGAATTATAAACCGGGCGTGACTCCCCACCACGACTTGCCCAGGATTTATCTCAGAGCCCGTTGGCAGGACGCGGGCAGGTGTGAAGGGAGACCGGACGCCCGTCTTCCAGGGTCCGGACCGGGAGGTGCGGACACCAGGTTTTCAGGGGGATCGCGGACCGGGCAGGGGACGGACGCCGCCGCCCGGCCTCCCAGGGACACGCCCGCCGCCTAGTTTCTGATGAAGAAAACAGGCTGCCAAACGGCCGCAGTGTGGGCCAGTGGCGCAATGGATAACGCGTCTGACTACGGATCAGAAGATTCCAGGTTCGACTCCTGGCTGGCTCGGTGAGCGTCACCGCACTTTTGCTTCCTCCGGTGAGGGGTTTGCGGAGGAGCCAGGTCCTGGAGCAGGTGGCGGCGCCCACCTCGCGCGGCAGACACCTGCGCCGCCCCCGGGGCGCGCCCACAGCCGCTGGCTGGGGGGGGGGGGATGCCACCCAAAGTGGGAGCAATGAAGATGCGGAAATTCAGGTTGAGGAATGCTAGCGAAGAATCGCTGGTAGGGACCGGAGCCCTTTTTGTTCTCCCCACCCTGTCATTTCCGGCGTAAACGGGGATGGGGTGGGGGTCCGCGCAGGCACAGCGGCGACCTCCGCGCCCCGAGGTCCGAGCGCCGACCGCGCAGGGTGAAGCCCGCACTCGGGCTGCCGTTTCCCTGTCGGTTTCCGTAGTGTAGTGGTTATCACGTTCGCCTCACACGCGAAAGGTCCCCGGTTCGAAACCGGGCGGAAACATAGGCCCGGCTTTTTTTTTTTTCCCCCCTCATCAATGAGGTTTACTAATATCCAATTTTACTTGATTTTTTAAATGTCACGCCTCCTTTTCCTGTCTGCAGCCCGCGGCTGTGGCGCTGGCGTGGGCGCGGAGACGCGCGGCCGCGGGAGGGGAGCGACGGCCCCCCGCTCGCGGATCCGGGTCGCCCGCCCCGCGAGGGGACGGCGTGGGCTCCGGGGAGTGCGGGGCCTCCGGGCGCCTCCTGTCGCCGCGCTGCGCCGGGCCTGGGGCGGCAGGGGCGGCCGGGGAGGCGGAGCCATCGCAGCCCCTGCAGGGAGGTCGCGGCAGGCGGCCCCCATTTTGAGGCGTTCCCAGCGGGACACCCTCCGAGAGGACGCCGACGGGTCGGGTTTCCCCACTCGGCCTGCGCTCCCGGCCAAGGCGGAAAGACCCCAAGTTCGGAGGCCGACCGGCTGCCGCCCTTTCCGGCAGGACGCACGCCCCTCCGACCTGCGGGCACCCGGCCGCGGCCGCGTCCACCGGATCGTCAGACGCGATCCTGGGCAACAGGTCTCGCCATGCCACCGCGGGCTCGGGGCCCTTCTTTCGACGCGCTCTCTGTCCCTGTTGCTCCCCGCCCTCTTTCTGGGGGTCGGAAGCAGGCGCTCCGGTTCCCTTACTGCCAGACACGCGCGGGACGTTTGTGGCGCGTTGATGGCGACCAGGACTGGGCACTGCTTCCCCGGGAGCTGTTTTCTTCCTCTGCTTAAACGGGCTGCTGTGCTTGGGTCCTCGCGCCTTAGGCCGGCGGCGTTCTCCTCGCGGGCCCGGGGTGAGCCAGGCAGTGCGTTGAGGCCCCGGCTCAGCTAGGTCGGGCGCTCGGCTCGGTCGGGCGCTCGGCTCGGTCGGGCGCTCGGCTCGGTCGGGCGCTCGGCTCGGTCCGCCGCTCGGCTCGGTCCGCCGCTCGGCTCGGTCCGCCGCTCGGCTCGGCGCTGCACTCGGCTCCGTCCGCGATCGGCTCCGTCCGGCGCTCGGCTCGGTCGGGCGCTCGGCTCCGTCCGCTCTCGGCTCGGTCCGCCGCTCGGCTCCGTCCCGCGCTCGGCTCCGGCTGTCCGAGGTGCTTGGTTCGCAGCCCCGTCCGCACCGCGCGGGAGGCGGGGCCCGGGGCCAGCGGGGGCGGGGCTTGTCCGCTCTGCCCCGCGCGGGAGCTCAGGTGAGTCAGCTGGGCAGCCCGCGCACGGTGACAGCCCGTCCGGCGCCTGTGGCTCGGCTCACCCGAGACCCGTCCCGTCCCGCCTTCCCGGTCTGGCCCCAACCCCCGTTTCCTTAGCGCCAAAGGAGCTCGAGACTAGAGGACCGGGCCGACAGTCCCGCTGGCCGGCTCCGGAGTTTCATTAACGCGACACTTAGTGCAGAAACGCAGGCCCGCGCGGCGGGACGGAGGGTCTCCACGACCACCCCGAACACGCGGTTTCGAGGATGAACCGCGGCTCTGCGAGTCTGAAGAGGGTCGTGGACGCTGCCGGGAGCCAGCGCGGGCCTGTGGGGCGCTTCTCCGGGACTCGGCCAGGCGCCGCGCGGCCCGGGACGCTGGGGCGACGTGGGGAAGAGCGCCCTGCGGTCACTGGCGTCCTGAACACGCCCCCTAACGCCCCAACGGAAACTCAGAATGCGGTCTTGGCTGACATTTCCTTTGAAAAGTAGGGGAGTCACCGACGCCATGCAGCCTCTTGCCCCTGTAGCTCACTGTGCTTTGCATATGCGATTTCATTTTATTCTATTTTGTTTGATTAATTTTATTATACACCTTATTCTCTCTTTCCTAAGCTTGGCAACCTTCTGGGTCTTCCCTCCAACCTCAAGTCCGTCTTTAACCAAAATGAGAGGCAGAGGGGACAGGCGGGTGGGGTGGGGGGCGGGGCGTGAGGATTCTGACTTTGGGGTGGGATTGAGACCAGCACCCAAGTTGTAACTGTCTGCTGAAAACCCAGTTCGGTAACAATCAAGGGACCCAAAGGACGCTGCTAAAATGTGCCCCGCATGTGTTTGCTAGGGTGGGAGTGGGTACTAGACAGGTGGGATTTGGTCCATGGAGAGTAGAGACAGGCTCACGATGGAAGAGGAGAAAACAGAAAAAAGATTTTGAGAGCTGGCCTTCAACATTAATCCAGGATGTGTCTTAGGTCACTAAGGCCTTTGCAGTCTTCCCTCTATGCCAGCCGGCGCCGGCATACCAGTACCGCCCACCTCGTGTCTTAAACAGAATGTATTCCTCAGTTCTGGAGGCTGGAAGTCCAGGGTCAAGCTCAGCAGGGTCGGTTTTTCCTGAGGCCTCTGTTCTTGGTGTTACACAAACAGCCACCTTCTGGCTGCCTCCCAGCATGGCCCTCCCTCTTTGTGTTCTCCCAGTTCTAAGCTCTTCTCAACAAGACATCGGTCCTATTTGAGTAGGGCCCACCCATAGGACCTCATTTTACCTTCGTTACCTGCTTAAAGGCCCTATATCCAAATACAGTCACAGTTTGAGGAACTGGGGGTTTGAACGTCACTGTATGAATTTGGGAGGGACACAAATCCAGCCCATTACTGGAGGGCAAGAACTGATGCATTGAATACATTAGTGACACAGTTTGGGGAATTCCCAGAAGCTGATTTTCCAGATTTTCACACTCTCCCACGTCCATGCCTCATCGTACTCCTGATTTGTGTGTTTCAGTTGCAGAAGAAATACATTATTTGCTTTTTATTTCACTATTAGAATTCTCTTTAAAAAAACACTTTTTTTTTGCCAGTTAATTTAAATATCATGGGTCTTTTTCTAATGAAACATCTTTTTCTAATGCAGTTTTCATAGCTAAGGAAAGGATTGTAAGAAAAGGAGGATGTTCCCTCTCCCCTGAGGGGAGCGATGCTTTTACACATAAAACAAGCGATGTGGTTAAGTGAAGGGTGAAATTGAGACATTTCATAAGGATTTCAGTCCAAGTAATTTTCATGCCATAAACTCAACATGGGAAAGGACAGCTGTGTTTCTTCTGCCTGTTCCTTTCTGGGCACGGTATCATCTTATACTCATAGTTGTCCTATGTGATCCCTGGCATCCTTCTCAGTTAATGAAAAAAAGTTTTGTTTTGTTTTACTATGTCCACATTAAAAAAACAAAACAGAAATGTTTGTTTGTTCTCTAAGAATTGTTCAAACATTTCCTTAGTGGTGCATTTGGGAGAGAGGAAAGGGGGCTAAAATTAGACATAAGTCAGGTAATTTTTAGGGAAGGAGGTGTCCGGAGAGAGCAGGTTAGGTCTAGCTGGATCAGCAGGACTTTAGCGTGTCTTGGTGGCAGCAGGGACTTCTGGCCACTCAGTGATTCAGAACGTGGAAAGAGGGGAGCACAGCACAGTGAGGACAGAGCAGGACCCAGCGAACTTCACACCTGCGCTTCAGCTAGTGCTGTTCCAGGGAGACCAGAGCTGTTTCTCCTGTCTGAGCCCGTCCCCAGAGCCCCACACACGGCGCCCAAGGAAATCATGACTGACTCAAAGCACGGCCAGCTCTGGTCCCTCCCTCCTCCTCATACTCATCTGTCCCTCCACAAGAGGAAAGAAGATGCAAATTTTCCAGAAATTCTCACAAATTAAAAATATGGGGGAGAAAAATAGATAACTGGATGTTTTAGTACCAATTATAGGTGGTTGCTTTTGTTGACCAAGGAACATAAAAATCAAATCGAACTTTTCTCAGAAAGCTCCACGTTTTCTCAGTGTACCTGGGGCAAGAGGTCAGCACACCCCGCCTCCAACATGCAAACGCAGACACCCGCTCTGGAGCAATTCAAAGAGATCGTTTGTTTTTTCCATTTTGAGTTTTTCCCCATTTGATGGGTATAAAATATGATATTCTACCATTTTAGTATACATTATCCCACACTACTGGTGAGGTTGAGCACATTTTTATGTGCTTATTCACCACAGATCTGTAGGAATTCTTTATGTATTCTTGATTCTAATCCTTCACCAGTTACATGTGTTGCGAATATCTTTGCCCAGCTTTTAACTTATTTTTTATGTGTTATGCTATCTTTTTGATACACACAAATTAATTTTAATATAGTCAAATTTGAATTTTAATGTAGTTGAATCCATCAGTCTTTCCCTTTGTGCTTTACACGTTTTCTGTCTTGTTGAATAACTCAGGAGCAGCGTGAGGAAGATAGAAGCCCTGCATAGCTGAGCCACGTGCCTGGCACTGCTGCCACCATGCCCAAGAGAAAGGCCAAAGGAGATGCTAAAGGTGACAAAGTGAAGGTCAAGGACGAGCCGCAGAGGAGGTCAGCACGGCTGTCTGCTAAACCTGCTCCTCCAAAACCAGAGCCCAGGCCTAAAAAGAGCCCTGCAAAGAAGGGGGAGAAGCTGCCCCACGGAAGAAAGGGGAAAGCAGATAGTGGCCAAGATGCTCACAGATCTGGGGAAACCCAGGGCGCTGCCACGTCCCAGACACAGAAGGCAGGAGGCACCGGGGACAAATGAAGTGGACATTTTAAATAGCTCTGTACATCTAAGGTCTCCGCTGTTTGAAATACTGTGTTTAAAATCAGATTTTATAAACATGTAGGGGTTTCAAAAGTTACATTGTTAGCAACAGACACTGTTGTTGTCTCTTGTGGAAAGGGCAAATGCCTTTAGTAGTGTTTTGAAGTTGAGTGGAGATAGAATTTTCTATCCTTGTTTTTGAGGATTATTCTTGGTTCCATTCACACATCACCCACTTTGGCTCAGAAGCCGAACATCCTTTTTCCCTGATGCCATCGGTATGTACCTGAACTGATACTAAGACTCATGATGTGGCCTTGCCACCCCTAGAATTGGCTGTGTTGGGTAGTGGTGTTCATTCAGGCTTTCTGGTGGTAACGTCAAGATGGCGTTGCTCAAAAGAGCCAAGATTTCTGTCTGTAGTTAGTGGATCACCCCATTCAGAATCTTGCAGGTTTTAGTTTTTTTCTCTATGTCAGAGCTGACCTGTGAAAAGCTCCTCATGTCTCATGTCTATCTCCTCTGAAACTTCCTGTTCAAAACAGCAACAGAAGATTTCATTGACATTTAAGGAGGGCATTTGGAAATTGTAAAATGTTATATATAGCTTGTTACCCACATTCTGCTAGAGTAACTTTTTAAATTTTTATTTATTATTTTTAGAGAGAAAGAAAGGGAGAGAGGCAGAGAGGGAAAGAGTTATCAGTGTATGGCTGCCCTTCACCTGCCTCCAGCTACAGACCTGGCTTGCAACCTGGTTATGTGCCCTGGCTGGGAATCGAACCAGGGCTTAAATTACATTTTTTAAGCGTCTGAAAAAGAGGGATACAAATTGGCAGTGGTAAGGGTATCATTTCTTATCCACTCTCATAAAGTTATTAACTTTTTTAATAAAGATTTTATTTATTTATTTAGAGAAATGGGGAGACAGGGAGGGAAAGAAACATCAATGTGTGGCTGCCTCTCCTGCACCCCCAACCAGGGGCCTGGCCCGCGACCCAGGCCTGTGCCCTGCCTGGGACTGAACTGGCACTTAATCCACTGAGCCACACCAGCCAGGGCAAGACACTTCTTACTGCCTTGAAAAAGTTGTACAGTTTTGCTTTTCGCATTTATCTTTATTGTTTCCTGAACTGATTCTTTGTGAAGCATGAGATAAAAGTGCAACATGGTTTCCATATGTGTGTTTATTCCCCGCCCCCCATCGTGTGTGTGTGTGTGTATGTGCGTGTGTGTGTGTCTTCTACCCTGACTCCCCAGTCACTGGCCCGTGCTGTTCTGACCACTACAACTTGGGTTAGACTCGCCCACGCCGCACGGAGGCGCTTCCGGTCCCCTCTAGGCCGTTCGGAGGCCGCCTTCTCGGTGACCGCGCGCCCGGGGGCCTGATTGCGCTCGGACTCGCCTGCAGCCCGGGTGCTTTGAGCGTGAAGTTCCCTCCCCGGTAGCCCCTCGGGCCCCTTGGAGACCTGGCTTGGGCTTTGCTGCTCTCGACCCACGTCCCCTCCAGAGAAGTTCGGGCGGAAGGGGACTGCCAGCACCGGGGTGTCGCCTCAGGGCGCAGCAAGGAGCCCTTCTCCAGATTATAGTTTAAAAAGCAATATAAGCCAAGACATAGATAACAAAGAAAACCAATTTATACTACGAAATAGTATAATTTGCAATATAGTCATATGTGTGCATCTCCATTAACGTAATGCCTTGAATATTAAACATTAAAACCCCTCTTAGGACAAATCGTAGTTTAAAAATAGCTAAATAGGAGATAATTCGTAACAACTGCGTTGCGACATGATAATATCTGCGACTCTTCCTGGTGACAAAGCCACGGGTACTTCTCATCCGACTGTAATTTGTGGCTGACATTTCTACATGAAGGATATGTTAAATTTCAGTTACAGGTTAGAGGTTTTAAAGATGTAATTTAAATTTTTTTTATCATCCAAGTTAACCAGTTGGCAAGGTAGACCCTGCAAAAATGCTTAACACGATGACCAGCACATGCAGATATTAGTAATTTTATTATTACTGTTTTTGCACCTGCTTAAGTTTCTTTTAGGTGACACGGTGGAGGTGATCACATGAAGTGCTGAGTTGGAACAAGGATAAATTGGAGTCCAGCCCATTAATTTAGACATGTTAACCTAACAGTAAAAGGCCAAAGTGAGAGGCAACAATTTTTTACTTGAGATCAATAAGAATAGCTATTTGGGATGCACTGGTTCAGGCAGAAGCCCAAATAGTGTTCTCACTAGGAGACGGAGGCAAGGGGTATTTATGAGAAAGGGAAGGGAAACAATTATTGGTATATTAATAGACAGAAGGCACTGCTATTGGCGCAGATAAGCTAACAAAGTGATGTTTAGTTCAAACAATGCTTTTAATCTTCAGTATACTGATCATTATTCCAGTAGTCATTATACCTGCTTTCTTGTTATCTTTGTGGACACTTCTTTGGAGCACAATGTTGATTTAGGCCTAGTCCCAAGGGTATTTTGCTCTGTTTTAACATTTAAAGGTTTGAGACATAACACCTGCAAGGCAGTTCCTCTGGGATGGCAACTCTGACTCCATTTTAAAGCAGCTCTGTATTATTTTACATTCTCCCCTGACCCCTTTTGATTAAGACCTTTCCTTGAAAGTATTGCTGATCCACTATTGGAAAGCAGTACTAATCGGTTATTAAAGCAGCATTGGTTCTCCACTGGTAGGTGGCTCACTTTGGGTATATCATGTCATGGTAGATCTCTTGTCACCAGGAAGGCTCATTCATGGTATGTCACCTTTTTTAGCAGCCGGAGCCCACATTTGAGCAACAGAGTGCCAGAATGGAGGAAGGCTTTACCCTCGTGTTTCTCTAAGGGCAAGAAAACATCTTCTGTATTTTCTTTCTTTTCTTTTTGTGTTCTTTTGTTTGTTTACTTCTTCTATAGTTTCTTCAAGTTTCTCATATGAATTCTCATTGACCTTAGTGGCTACTTCCAAAATGTTGAGTTACCATAACACTGAGGTGGAACAAAAACAAACAACATTTTGGACCAGCAAAATTTTTTATAACGGTAAAGTGCTAAGCTTTCCCCCTAAGATCAGGAACAAGAGAAGGCTGTCCACTCTCTCCACTTTTGTTCTACCTAATTTTGGAAGTTCTAGCCATAGCTATCAGACAAGAGAAAGGAATCAAAGGCATCCAAATCGGAAAGGAGGGAGTAAAACTGTCATTAGTTGCAGGGAACATGATAGTGCACATACAAAACCCAATAAGGTCCACCAAAAACCTACTTGACCTAATAAGCAAAGTTACAAAATAGCTGGGTATAAAGCCAATATTCAGAAATCAAAAGCACTTTTGTATACCAATAATGAACCATGAGAGATAGAAGCAAGAAAACAAATCCCATTTATCATAGCAACAACAAAAATAAAGCACTTAGGAATCAACTTAACCAAGGAGGTAAAAGACCTGTACTTAGAAAACTGAAGAACACTGAAGAAAGAAATTAAGGAAGAAACAAATTAATGGGAGCATATACCATGTCCATGGATGGGAAGAATTAACATCATTAAGATGTCCATACTACCCAAAGCAACCTATAGATTCAATGCAATCCCAATTAAAATACCAATGACATACTTTGCAGAGATAGAAAAAATACTTCAAAAATTTATATGGAGCCAAAAATGACAACAAATAGCCACAGCAATCTTGAGAAAGAAGAACAAGGTAGAAGGAGTCACAGTACTGGATATCAAACTATCTACAAGGCTACTGTAATCAAAACAATCTGGTACTGGCATAAAAATAGACATATAGATCAATGGAACTGAATAGAGAGCCCAGAAATAAACCTAGGACTCGATGGTCAATTAATATTAGACAAAGGAGGAAGGAACATGAAATGGACTAAAAATAGTCTCTTCAAGAAGTGATGTTGGGAAAACTGGACAAGGACATGCACAATAAATAGATAAATAAAACTAGCTCACCAACTTACACCATACACCAGGATAAACTCATGATGGATAAAGGACTTAAATATAAGCCATAATACCATAAAAGTCCTAGAAGAAAACATCAGAAGTAAAATTTCAGATATCCTATGCAGAAAAATTTTCACTGATACTTCTCCAAGGGCAAAGGAAATAAAGGAACAAATAAACAAATGGGACTATGTAAAATTGAAAAGTCCCCTAACTGGTGGCTCAGTGGATTGACGCTGGCCTGTGAACCCAAAGGTCAGTGGTTCAAGGGCACATGAACAGGTTGTAAGCAGGTCTCCAGCCAGGTCTGCAGCTGGAGGCAGGTGAAAGGCAACCATACACTGATGCTTCTCTCCCTTTCTTCCTCCCTCCCTGGCCTTCTCTCTAAAAATACTGAATAAAATCTTTAAAAAACAAACAAACAAACAAACAAAAAACCCTGAAAAGTTTCTGTTCAGCTAAAAAAAAAAACAACAACAACAAAACAAACAAACAGAAAAACCCCAAAATTAAAAGGGAACCTACTGTATGAAAAACATATTTGCCAATGGGCAAAGGACCTGAACGGACATTTCTCCAAGGAAGATATACAAAGGGCTCAGAGGCATATGAAAGAAGGCTCAGCATCACTAGTCATCAGACAGATGCAAATTAAAACCACAATAAGATACCACCTCACACTTGTCAGAATGGCCAGTCATCAACAGATCAAACAACAAGTGCTGGGAAGGATGCGGAGAAAAGGGATCCCTGGTGCACTGTTGGTGGGAATGCAGACTGGTGCAGCCACTATGGAAGACAGTATGGAATTCCCTCAAAAAACTAAAAATGCAACTGCCTTCTGATCCAGCAATTCCACTACTAGGATTATATCCGAAGAACTCTGAAACACCAATTCATAAGAACCTAAGTACCCCTATGTTCATAGTAGCGCTATTTACAATAGCCAAGTGCTGGAAACAGCCCAAGTGCCCATCAGTGGATGAATGGATCACAAAAACTGGTACATTTACACAAAGGAGTTCTATGTAGCAGAAAGAAAGAAGTTCCTACCTTTCACGACAACATGGCTGGAACTGGAGAGTATCATGCTTAGTGAAATAAGCCTGTCAGTAAAAGACAAAGACCCATTACAGGACACTAATGAGCAAAAGAAACAAACAAGCAAAA